>PVKU01000768.1:0-68910 GCA_004027475.1 Anoura caudifer | reverse complement strand
AGCACATCATAATTACATTAGCCAAGACTAAAATGAAGGCAAGAGTTCTAGAAGCAGCTAGAGATAAGGGGACAGTCACTTACAATGAAGTTCCCATCAGACTGTCAGCTGATTTCTCAAAAGAGACCTTCTAGGCAAGAAGGAACTGGAAAGAGATATTCCAAGTCATGAAAGTCAAGGACCTACATCCAAGATTGCTCTATCCAGGGAAGCTGTCATTTAGAATGGAAGGGAAGATAAAATGCTTTTCAAATAAGGTTAAAGGAATTCATCATCACCAAGCCCTTATTATATGAAATGTTAAAGGGACTTATCTAAGAAAAAGAAAATAAAAAATATGAACAGTAAAAAGACAACAAACTCACAGTTATTAACAACCACACCTAAAACAAAAGCAAACTAAGCCAACAACTAGACCAGGAACAGGGACACAGAAATGGAGATCACATGGAGGGTTAGCAACAGGGGAGTAGGAGGAGGAGAGGGGGAAAAGGTACAGAGAATAAGTAGCATAGACGGTAGAAAATAGACAGGGGGAGGGCAAGAATAGTGTGGGAAATGTAGAAGCTAAAGAACTTATGACACATGGACATGAACTAAAGGGGGGAATGTGGGTGGGAGGGGGTGTGCAGGGTGGAGGGGAATGAAGGGGGAAAATGGGGCAACTGTAACAGCATAATCAATAAAATATATATTTTTTAAAAGTTCTGCACATTTAATGCTTCTACAGTGGTTAGGTCTTTTCTTTAGAAGTGCAACAAGCTTGGAGTTTGGTCTGACAGGTCCCAGTTCTGTCCTGTCTCTGGTGCCTGCTTGCTGTGTGAGGTTTAACAGCCAACTTGTCCTCTCCGAGCATCAGGTGTTGTATCTGGAAAGCGGAGATGCCACCTCCCTGAAGGACTGACTGTGCGAGTTAACGATCCTGCGTGTGAAGTGGGTGGTGTGTCAGAAGCTCTCTGTAAGTGGTCCAGTCAGCGTCGTTACCACGATCATTACGCTCAGATGCAATGTAGTTTGGACCGATAAATGGTTATAGTGGGCTTGATTAAATCACAAAGAAGTGAATGATGCTGATGTGAAAATGAGAGGTCGGAGGGAGTGACCATCATTTTCATATTTGTGCAGCGTGGCATTTGATTCAGACCAAACACAAATGCAGCACATATGTGAGTTAGGGAGTGTGGAGAGTTACAGAGTAGACTCAACCACACCTCCATCCCACTTCTCCCCCTGCCCCTCCCTCTCAGAGGGCACCCTCTGCTGAGCCTGCATCCTCCACTGAGGGCGAGCTTTTGCAGAACATGAGCCGACTGAGTTGGTATGAGTGTCCTGAGCCCAGTGGCCAAGTCTGACTTGGTCCGTTCGTTTGTTCATTCAACAAATACTCTATGGGGCTCCTCCCATTTTGAGCTTGCTACCCTCCTCTGTGTTTTTTGTCTCCTGGATCTTCCTCACCTGCTGCTTCCTGTCAGTTCCCCAGTCTCTCAGTGTTTTGTTCTTGGGATTTCTGGTGTTAGGATCAACATTGCTGTCTAGTGTGTCACAGTGATTCTTGAGGGTAGCCCAGCCTTTCCCCAGGCCTGTGGACAGAACTAGAAACTGACTCATCAAGATGTAATTTCCAGTCAATATTAGGCCTGTCGCTATTAATTATCTTGTAGAGATATTTACAGATTTCTGCCTGTAAGAAACGTTGTACCAAATGCCTGCACAAATGCTCAGCCCTGACACCATCCTAATAAATGGCTAAATTATCTCTTAATTGAGCACAAGTGAAGTATAACGGGAGCAAAAGAGAAGTGTTCAAACACTGCTGCGTCTTCAAGGGAGATCGACTGCTCTTTCCTGTCTGATTTTTGGAAAGTGGGTTTAATGACTGGTGCGTGGCTCAGCTCTGTCCCCCCGTGTGGGCGTGCAGTAATGGTATTTAAGCTTGCTCGTGGAAAGGCCTCCCGTGCCGTGTCAGGCGGAGTCTCTCGTGAGACCACTTGGACAACCCACATAAAAATATTGGGGATGCAGGTGTCACAAGCGACACCCTGGACCCCCTCTCCGTGGCGCGCAGGGACAAAAGCAGATTCCTTCAGACCTGCACTTCTAATGAACCGTCTTATTGTAGACACTCAGAATCTAATAGTGTGCCTTTTGGTGAAGTTGTTGAGAATTTTAATGCATTTTAGTTCTCATTCATCACGGCCTACGCGCTCCTAGCGGGAAGGTCTTTAGAAATAGGATTAACTTCTGGAGGAATGCATTAGCCATGCCACAGAAGTAGGCAATGCGCTAACTAGCCTGATAGATTGCTCCAGCCCTCAAATCCTCCCTGCCGCCCCCTCCCCGACTTTTTTTCTCTTATTGACAGCTTCTCATTGAATGGCTGGAAGCATTAGTGTATTTAGGAGTTAGATGTTTTGTATGATCCTCGGCTGATCTCATATTCCCTTTCTGAAATTAATTCGACACTGCTTTACATGTTAATCCGCACAGGATTGATTTGGAGAAGGTCAGAGCGGTGCAGCCTCAGAAAATGGAAGAAAAGCTCCACTTAGAACAGCTCATTTCAGTTCCCAGACCTAAGCCTGGCTGCCCTTCCATTGTGGCACTTAGACAGCTGTAGGCGGCTTGGACACCTCGCAGAGCACATCAAACACTGGGGTCTGGTGTGGGCTGGAGGATCGTTGGGCTAATTAAGTTTAGCTTGGTTAACCAATTGCAGTTTGCAAATTGAACAATTGCACTTTGAAAGCTTCTGACACAATGGAACACAGAATCTTCTTTTTAGGCATAAACATTCCTAATAATGGAGTAGTACTTTTTGAAAGGAGCTTATACCGAATCCACACAATTTGGATGTCTCTAATGTAAAGTTCGTTTCGTTGGTAACGAAACTTCAGTCTCTTTTATTCAGGGAATTGCATGGTGTCAAAGATAAGAAGCTCCAGTGCAGTGGGTGGGGAAGAAGGGGGGTGCGGTGGGGTACGGGCCAGAAATACCCTGTGGAAGCAGAATAGGTGCGTGTTTGAGAATGGAGAGATTTGAATTCCTCTTTTTGAAAAATGTTAAATCTTGAGCCGCAGTCCAACAAATGGTGGAGATCCAATTACAGCTACAGCGCAAGATAGGTGATGGTTTTTAGAAGATCAAAACATTGTAAACCCAGAAAATCAAACGAAAGCAAATGCAGGGTCTTTTGGTGCAAAGACTCAGTTTCACAGGGAAGGGCACAGGAACCAGCTAAGTCCAGACTGAGCAAAGACGCAAATGGCAAAACCACAGTCATTCCAAAGGCGAGTGAAAAGGAAATTATCAATGTTTATAAATTTACCTTTATGTTGAGGGATTCCGAGTTAGTGGGTTTTTTTGTGTTGAAAATAATATGGTATGTGATACATCCTGTTATCAAACACTTAATCTTTTCTTTTAATCTAGCCTTAATCTTTGTCGAATGATAGCTCTTTGCTCTGGGAAGTGTCTACTACAGACAGCCGTGGTACACAGCAGCCCAAGTCGCTTTGAATGGTTGCCAGGAAGGAGGGAAGCCGACTTTAATTTTTGCTAATGGAAGTCTTACTGGGAACTGAGCGGTGGTAACAGCTGACTTCTTTGATCCTTTGTTTAAGTAATTAGTGTCATTGTTAAGCTTTTTAAAAAAGGTTACTAGTCATGGAACAGGAAGTCTTACCACCTATTTCCTTCACACCTGCGGGTGCGAAGCGCAGAGTGGCCTGTGCTGGGCTCCCTGGGGCTGTGGCTCCGGCAGCGTGGTCGTGGTACCCCAGAATGCAGTAACTAACGTCTGACCCTCATCTCGGCGCGGCCAGGGTCCTGGTGCCTCGAGCTAGTGCTGGGCCGTCCCTGCATCCGGACGACGGTCTCGGGAAGGCGACTCTGGGAGGCATTTCTGGCTACTTTGATTTGGGGGTGCAGCTAATGAGAGAGCAAGGTGAACTGTGCTCCTCCCCTTTTCTTCTGGGTGTCTTACGTGCTGGTGAGGCCGTTATCTGCCATCTGGATAAAACAATACCTGAAGTTTCTGAAGTTTGTTAGGTGGGTCATCAGTTGCTGCTGGAGCATTGGATTCTAAAGTGTAGGCAAACAGACTGTTTATAAAAAAATAAACGTGTACGTGTATGCATTTGGGATTTATTGGATGAGGCCTTTGAGGTACCGGTCAGAGCTGTGCACCCCCGTTCCACTGACAGGGCTCAGTGTCTGTGTCTGTCGACACGTCTCGCTGGCCACACTGGCTTACACGCAAAACTGTACATCCTGGGACCCCCGCTCGAGGCATGGCTTCATCACTAGAGAGGCGAAGAGGGACTCCAAGGGTCCATGGCTCTAGGGTAATATTTAGCAATTCAGATGCAAAATAGCAAGATAACAGTAACCTCAGCAATAGTAATGACAAGAGTATTAGCACGGGAGGTTATGCAACTCTTCCTAGATACACATTTGACAGTTTTCCCCCAACTCACCCCTCACAGGAACCCGTGACAGACCTACGGACGCACTTTCATTTGCCCCTTTCTTACAGTGTGGAAACTGAGGTTGAGTGTGCTTGTGGAACCTGCGGTACAGGCGGTGAGCACGGCAGCCAGGGTTTGGAACAGCAGTTTGATTTGACTCTGGTACTCTTTTTTAAAAGATTTTATTCATTTATTTTTTAGAGTGAGGGGAAGGGAGGGGGAAAGAGAGGGGGAGAAACATCAATGTGTGGTTGCCTCTCCTGTGCCACTTACTGGAGGCCTGGCACGCAACCCAGGCATGTGTCCTAACTGGGAATCGAACCAGTGACTCTTTGGTTTACACACCCATACTCAGTCCTCTGAGCCATACCAGCCAGGGCTGACTCTGGTGCTGTTGACGAACACACTGAATTACAAATTTTTTTAAATTAATTTTTAAATTTGTTAATTAAATTTTTTTTTTTTTTGCTTAAAACTCATTTTTAGCATGTGTGATGATAATGCCCGCCCCCTGCCAGTTGGGAACTGGAAGGGAATTTGGAAGAGACCAGATGCTTTGTATTTTATGCTCACGGCTAGGAAAGCCTCATTGGTGGGGGTCCCTGTCCCTTTTTCCCGGCTGCATCTCCACACCCTGCCCCACAGGGCTTTAGGGAGCGTGGTCCTTGTGCCAGCAGCCTCGGCACCACGTGGGACAGGACTGGAAAGGAGGCACCCAGGCCCCTGGCCCTACCACATCAGGCTCCACGTGTTAAAGTAACAAGATCCCCAGCTGATGTGTGTGCAGGGTCAAGTTTGAGAAGCACTGCGTGAAATTCTCCTAGAGCCGATGTTTTCTCCTTATACTTACCCTCCCCTCCCCTCCCGCCTCTCCTCTTCATAGATGCCTTTTCTCTGCCTCCTGTTGGAGGAGAAGATGTTCATTTCTGCTTGGCAATGTCGTGAATGTGCTGCATAGGTTTGCCAGAGGAAAGGCAGGACACCCTGATAAATTCGAGTTTCAGGTAAACGAGAGATTTTTTTTTAGTGTAAGTACTTTCCATGCAATACTTGGGACATACTTATACCAGTAAATTTTGTTGTTTCTCTGAAGTTCACATGTAACTAGGCATTCTATATTTTTATTTATAAAATCTGGCAACCATTGTTGGAAGAAAATGAAAGCATACTCCTTTAGGGAAGAAAGAGTATAAAACAGGATGTCCAACCTGTGGCCCACGGGCCGCATGCAGCTCAGGATGGCTCTGAATGCAGCCTAACACAAAGCCATAAATTTACTTAAAACATTATGAGATTTTTTGTGATTACGTGTCACAACGTATTTAACGTGTGGCCCAAGACAACTCTTCCTCCTGTGTGGCCCAGAGACGCCAAAAGGTTGGATACCGCAGGCAGTTTTGGTGGGGTGGCCTGGAGTCACCTGTTTACCTGCCTCCCTTTGTTTGACCTGGCGAGTACTTTGAAAGGGGTGGGATTTGGGGTTTTGAATGAGATATCCATGGCATCTTCCTCTTGACCCAGGCTGTGGGTATGGGGTATTTGGGGGGGAAGGTGACAACAGGGGACGTCAAGAGAAAACTATTCCTTATTCTTCCTGAGCCCCCGAAGACTACCTGATGAATGAAGCCGTACTCGGGAGAAACCCACACTGACCCAGGATTGGAGGGGGGTGGGCACGGGTTTCCACTGTGTGGCTTTAGGGGAGGAAGCCGGCAGGGTGGGACAGCACAGTTTGGAAGAGCACATGCCCTCCATGTGAGTATTTTTATTTCTACAAAGTTTAAGTTTGGGCTTATTATGTCAGACCTAACTGTTCGGTTTTCTTGTTGGATGAGGAACTTGAGTCTCTCACTTACTCACCTCATTAGGTGAAGGTATTGCAGGTGTTTCTCAAGCAGCTCATGCCCTGGTATTTCTCATTGTTAGCTGCTTCCAGATGATGGAGTTCGACTCAAATGCCCCACAGCAGTGAAACTCAGATTTAAGGTTTCAGCATTTGCCATGACTCTTTGCTTTTTATGTCACTTAATAAGTTGTACATACATATTCGAAGGGAAATTATGAGCTGCCTTATTCATTACACATTTTTCCAACTTGTAATTGTGTTGGCGTCAAATGTTGGCAGCATTTGAAAGAACTTGGCGTATTACTTGATCATTGTAAATCTCCCAGTGCTTTTAACTGCAAATGGCATTAGAACCATTTTCTTAAAAGTTTACTTTCTTACATTATTTCTGTTTGGGAAACATGCGGTGTTGGTAGAATTCTTTCAGGACTCGTTCGAAAAGTGCAACCTTTCGAGAACGGGTCTTCTTGCTATTGGCACACCGACCTGAAACACATAAATAACAATGTCTTTGGACCTCAGGCATGAATGAGATTATTACAGGAAATTATGTGGTGGAAGAAATGGAAGTTAGAATATTAAAACGTTGGTTGTTTGGCAGTGTATCTGCGTTGCTTGGTATCACGAAGTGGGTTGTACGGAGGAATGCTGACTAAATTTATAATCTGGTAAAGAGATATTTCTAGTTGAGCAAAATTATCCATGTAGTTTATGTATTTGCAAATATGTGTAGCACAATATTGCCAGAAAACAGGAATTCAGGACTCTTTGAGTATCTGAGGGTTTTTTTTGAGAAGAAGAAAAGTCAGAGATGAAGAATTTAATTTTTTTTCTCCATCTGTTCTGTATCTGGTCTCTGGCATGAGCTTTCACATATAATTTCTTATTTTCCCTTTTAAATTCACTAGCGTTGATGAATATTACTGGTTTGTTGAGAAAATAATTTCCTTTAACAGTTTATTAATTTCTTAATAATTTTCTTAACAATGAAAATCCAAGTAATGAGAGCTACATGTGTGGGCATATGAAGCCTCAGCTAACTTTTTTCTAACTCCTCACCTGAGAATTTGTTTATTGATTTTAGAGAGAGAGGAAGGGGTAAGGGGGGGGGAAGAGAGAGAGAGAGAAGGAGGGAGAGAGAAGCATCAGTTGCCTTCCTCCCGCATGCACTCTGACTGGGCTTCAAACTGGCAACCTAGGCATGTGCCCTGACTGGGCTTCAAACCTGCCACCTTTTGGTGTACAGGATGATCCTCCGACCAACTGAGCCACCCGAGCACGGCACCTCACATAAGTATTTTTAAATATATTTTCAAAATTAAAATTCTGAGATGTAATTTACTAGATTTCAGTATGAGACAGTCTTATTCTACAACTAACAAGTTACTAAAAACCAAAGGATAAAGTGTAGCATGAGTGACGCAAAGGATACGGAACTTTAAAACCTTGTTAACATGCCCTATGTGTTACAAAAAATTGTAAATGATACCATAGAAGGTAGATATCTGTTCCCCTCTCCGTGGAATCCATTGGAAATGTATTGCCTCCCCGTTTGAGCAGACTCTGAGAAGCGTGGAGGGAGGGACAGATTTCGGATACAGTGTCGATTCCATAAGACCCCAGTAGTTTTCACTTTTACCTGGCTGCACCTTCTGCACAGGACAGCTGCTGGATTCGGGAGGCTCGTTGGTGTCTCCTGCAATTTCCTGTCTCAGCAGAACAGTCGTAGTTCTAGATGCCGCAGTGAGTTCTGGCTCAATGAAGACTCGCAGAACGTCAGAGGAGGAAGGGGCTTAGCCAGCTCTCCCTATACCTGGTGTCACAGGGAGGTGCAGCCACCTCTCTCTGGTCCCTCACCAGCTGATGGTCAGTGCACCGCTGCTGCGGGGGGTGGCTCTCAACTCCCAGTCGGGGCCCCTTCTGCCGCCTCCCGCCACCCCACGCTGCTGGCCTTCCCCAGGAATCAGGCTCAGGAGCGTGTGGGAGCACTGGAAGCTGGCGTTTGGAAAGTTCAGAGGTTAATTGTTACTAAAGTATTGACAGACTGGTGTCATAAGTCTGCTATTGAGTTAACTTTTGAACACATTTCTCTAAGGACCCTTCCTTCATGAATGCTGTTTGTGCACCTGTTTTTGTAAGAGGCAAACTGTGTTGTTTCCCAGATTCCAGACTGGAAATCTGACTGTCGCTCTCCTAAAAGTCTAAGTGATGGGGCCGTTTCGCCGGCAGCAGGAGGAGCGTTCTGGCTAACTACTGCCTGTAGCGGACGTCAGTGTGTACGTGCGGATGAGTGTGTGCGCTAAGGGGTGAACGTTCAGGTCCTAAACAGCCTATTTCAGAATGAGAGACTGCGGTTAGGATTGACCCTCCCCTGGGCAGGTAGGCTCCAGGCCCCACTCCGCCAGTCTGGGTGGGCTCTGTGGCTGCTTTGACTGATGGAACATGGTAGAGGTGACACTGTGCTGGTCCCTGGGCCTGGTCCTTACCAGACCGGTGACTTCCGCTTCCTGCCTTGGAGCTCTTGCTCTTGAACCCAGTAGCCACGTTGCGAGGAAGCCCACGTGGCTCTGCAGAGAAGAACTAGCCCTGGTCCAGCTTTGGCTGGGCTGCAGTTGGCAGCAGCCTGCCGGCCATGTGCACACGCCATCCTGGAATTAGATCCCCTGTGCCCAGTGGAGCCACCGCAGCTGCTCAGACTGGCCCAAATTGTTGCAGACTTGTCAGCAGAAGAAATGATGGGGTTACCAATGCACTAACTTCTGGTGTGGTTTGTTGTGGAGCACCAGGTAGCCAGGACCGAGACGCATGCGAGTATTTCAGTTACCTGCCACGTTGGTGGGGACCGGGGAGAACATGGATAAAGAGGATTCCTTCATTTGCGCACTAACCACTGACCGGATATTGTATCCTGTCAGCAGCTGGAGGCTGCCGGTCAACTAGGTTGACCACAGGGCGGAAACAATGTTAGAAGCTAAACATTTTCCAAATTTCGTAAACAACAGATTTACAGATACAAGGTGATTGAGAACCATCAAGTAAAACACAAGGAAGCCTACGCCGAGTCTTTCAAAGTGTTGAAACCAAAAGCAGAGAGCAAACTTCGAAGGCAAGGAGAGAAGCCACGCAGGGAACCAGGATCCAGTTAATGGCTCAGTTCAGAAGCCGTGGTGGCCAGATGCGAGCGGAGCATCTTCAAAGTACTGAAAGAAAACACTTTTCAACTAGAATTCCGTATCCAGTAAACACACCCTTCAAGAATGACCACAACAGAGTAAAGGTGCTTCATGCCACTGGGCTGTACCTTGAAAAAAGTCAATCAAATGGTAAATTTTATGTTATGTGTATTTTCCCACAAAATGTTTTTTTTAAAAGAATGAAGGTCAAATAAGGACATTTCAGATACAAGTAAACTAAGAGTATTATCACCATCAGGCTTGTACTCCAAGAAATGCTAAAGGGACTTCTTAAAACTGGCAAGAAATAACACCAGACAGGAACACAAGTGCTTGGAGAGGAATGAAGAACATTGGAAATGGAAGTATTTGGGGAAATACAAATCTACTTTTTTCTTTGTGTTTTTCTTTCTCAATTTCTTTATTAACTACATGAGTACTTAAAGCAAAATTATAACGCAGTTTGCCGGGCTTCCCCCATGCATGTTAGATACAGCACCTGCAGCGACCGTGAGGCAGGCATGGGTGGCCAGTGTTGCGGGGCCGCCACTCTGCAGGAAGGGGCGCGGCGGGGCTGCGAGCAGCCTGCGGAAGCGGCGACGCGCATTGTGATCCCTGGTGCACCACTAAACCGCACCAGAAACCTGGCTAGCAAGCCAGCAGGAGAGTTGAAGTGGATGTTGCAATGATTTTTTAAAGGCAGGAAATGAGGAACAGAGGAACAAAGGTTTGACTTTTTTTGGACCCATTAAATGAGTAAAAGGAAATCATTTTTGTGGTTTGCTTTTTTTTAAAAAAATTGGGTTATAATAATATGACAGTAGCTGTTTAAAATTGACCTTTTTGAAAAACAGTTATTAACATGGGAAACCCACTCCCAATGTTATGTTAAGTGTCGTACTGCAGTATCCAGGATACTCTGCCACCTCAGTGTGGCAGTTTTTAGAAAATAGCCATATAGCCATACTCCATGGAAAACATGGTTACAGGAAGCATACCAAAATGCCTTTTTGTAGTAGACTCATAGGTGACTTATTTTTCTACATTTCCCTAATTTTCTACAAAGAGCATGAATTATCACAAAATTTATGTTTCAGCTATTGCTAGTATATAGTCATATAGTAACACTTAGGTTTTTTATAGTCTCATTTTGTATACTTTACTAAATTAATTTTTATCCTAATGCCTTCCCCTGATTCCTTTCGATTTTCTAAGCATATAGTCATGCGATTAGTCATGAGATCTCTTAGCGCCTGACCGCTTCCCAGGGCACCAAGTATCACCAGGAGTTGGCGGAATCACACTAATCGAAGGGTCCCAGACAACGGGGATTCCTCCTCCTGGACCCCTCCCCGCCTCCTCGTGGTGCAGGCTCGTTGTCAGGATTAAATGTGACGATGGATGTCGAGTCCCAGCTCAGGGCTCGGCCGTCGGACACCCTTGACAAATGACAGTGTTGCTGCGAGGATGCACCTCTAGGTGTACCCTTGGGGGCGGGAGGGGGGCAACAGTAGGTTTACAGTTGTGAGTACATGAAACAGTCTGTTTTTGTATTTTTCTTTATTATTGCACTATTTCCCATACACACAACTGTAAAGCTACTTTTGTCCCACCCTGTACTTGCCTTTAGGAAGGTGCAGAACTGGGCCCTGCGCAGCAGCTACCCCCACCTGTGGGCAGGTTACAGGGAAGCAGCCACTAACAGCCCTGGGGTGGGTGAGGGCGCAGTTCTCTGCAGCTCTGCTTAACGGTGACATCAGTCTGGTGCGCCTGTTCCGTGCGTCCCTTACAACTGAGCTCCACACCTTACAGGAAGATGCTTTTACTTATCTGAGGATAAAGGATAAGTGTGAAGAGGATAATGCCAGCGCGTAGCCCAGTTGTGTATCTGGAGAGGCTCACCGTGGAAGAATCAGCCTCGGGGTGTAGGCAAGGTGTAAGGCTGAATGTCACCGGCTAGCAGCCTTTGAGGTGGCCCAGTGACCTCTGGCTTCAGGTGCTCGTGTTCTTCCACAAGCCTCCCCCCGTGAGTGTGGGCTGGACCTGATGGCTCACTTCTAACAAACAGCACATCAGTAGTAATGGGGTGCTACCTCTGAGGCCAGGTTACAAAAAAGACTGTGACTTCTGTCTTGCTTGCCTTCTGTCTCTCAGCTCTTGCTCCGGGGGAAGCAGGCTGACACTCTAGGAGAAGCTCCGTGGTGAGGACCATGTGGCAGGGACACCAGGTCTCTGGCTAATGGCCACACAGAGCTAGCTGGGACCTGCTGGAGACCATGTGACTGAGTCTGGATGTGGACCTTCTCCCAGTCAAGTCTTTTTTTTTTAATTTATTTTTGTTGTATTTTTTCTGTTACCATTTATACCCCTTGCACCCTCTTCCATCTCCATCCACCTTCCTCCCCATGCCCACAATCCCCATACTGGTGTCCATGTCCATGAATCCTTTTCTTTTTCGCTCAGCCCCTCCACCCCAACCCCCACTCCCCCAGAGCAATCAGCCTGCTCGCTATCTAGGAGTCTGTCTCTTCTTTTGCTTGTTAGTTCAATTTGTTCATTAGATTCCACATATGAGTGAAATCATATGGTATTTGTCTTTCTCTGACTGGCTTATTTCACTTAGTATAATGTTCTCCACATCCACACTGTTGCAAAGGGTAAAATTTTCTTCTTTTATATGGCTGAGTAGTATCCCATTGTGTAAATGTTCCGTAGCCGTTCATCCACTTATCTACTAATGGACACTTGGGCTGCTTCCAAATGTAGGTGATTGTAAATAACACCGCAGTGAACATAGGAGTGCTTATATTTTTTTGAATTAGTGTTTCGAGTTTCTTGGATAAATTCCCAGAAGTGGAATCACTGAGTCATAAGGTAGCTCCATTTTTAATTTTTGAGATAGCTCCATACTGCCTTCCACAGCGGCTGCACCAGCCTGCAGTCCCACCCACAGTGCATGAGGGCTCCCCTTTCTCCACGTCCTCGCCAGCACTTGTTGTTTGTTGATTTATCTATGATAGTCATTCTGAAATGGGTGAGGTGATATCTCATTGTGGTTTTAATTTGCATCTCTCTGATGATTAGTAACATTGAGCAGCTTTTCATATGTCTGTTGGCCATCTGTATGTCATCTTTGGAGAAGTGTCTATTCAGGTCTTTGGCACGTTTTTTAATTGGATCGTTTGGTTTTTTTTTGGTGTTGAGTTTTATAAGTTCTTTATAAATTGTGGATATTAATCCCTTATCAGATGTATTGGTGAATATGTTTTCCCATTCAGTGGGCTGTCTTTCTATTTTGTGGGTAGTTTCCTTTGCTATGAAAAACCTGTTAGTCTGATGTAATCCCGTTTGTTTATTTTTCTTCTGTTTCTCCTCCCAGTCAAGTCTTGAGGTGAGCACAGGCCTCCACCTGTCCCAGACTTCTGACCCCCAGAAACTATGAGATAATACACAGGTGTTATCTCAAGCCACTGAGTTTGGGGTGAATTTGTTGAGCAACCATAGGTGACTAATACCTTCTCTTAAGCAGTTAGTATCTCTCTGACTTCTTCCCCCTCACTGATCCCTCCTACCTTTAGTCCTCTGGGGATTGTTGCAGTTTCTTCATGGTGCCCTTTTATTTTTCAAATGTTCCATCAGGCAGCGAGTGTCTTTTCTCCCCTCTTCTCTGTCTCTCTGCCTTTCTTGTATGCCAGTCACCACTTCCTCGCTGTGTTCACGAAGATGATCGACTGACCACTGCAGTCATTAGTCTGTGTCTTTGGAGACCTCGCCTGCTCCTTTCAGAAGCCAGAAAAAGAGGCGGCTTCATTGTTGTCTAGAGCCGAGAGCAGTGGTTTGCAGCCTGCGTTTTGTCCCTTCGTCACATCCCTAGGAGGATGTCACATGCAGGAGCCACACTCTGAGTTGTCCACTTTGGGCTGCTGCCGGGAAAGAGCCCGTGACCACGCACAGTTCCTGGGCTCCCCGCTCCAAGGTGTCCCGTCCCCTCGCACTGTGTGTTGGTTGACTTACTGAGGTTCAGCGGTGGGAGATTCTTGGACCCGAGTGCACTGACCTGAGTGTGAGATGCCCAGACTCCAGTCCCGTCGCAGCTACAGCTGTGCCACACCTTTCTACCGCGTCTCTATACCTGGAAGGCCTGCTCAGAAACCGTCATCTTTTCGTAGAGCGTTAGGGAAGGACCCCTCTCTAAGTGGTAGGAGATGAGTGTTGACCGTTTGAAAGCTGAGCGGAATTTGCAAACTATAATAGAAGCCACCATTGCCCCTAGACCCGTGAAGAGTTGGGGGGGAAACATCTCACCTAATGAAAATGTCTGCCAATTGAAAATTAGTTTCTCATAAATTGCCTCCTTATTCTTTTAGCCCGTACTTAACACGGTGGTCGTTTGGTGATGGACTTCTCAGTGCCGTCCCTGCGGCCATGGGCCTATTCACACCATTCTTGGCCACATTAAGTGTCCCCAGTGCAGAGGATTAAGTCACAGTAAAAGCATACTCTGGATTTTACCCAGAGGTCACGAAGCGCCCCTCTTCCCTTGGCAGCCAGCAGTATTCTTATTACACTTCATTTATCTACTTGGGAGGACTCGGGAGGACCAGCTGGGCCCCTGTCTGCACTCATCAAGAGTTAATTTCTGAGCGAGGTGCTGTGGTCATGAACCAGTGCAGAAGGTACCCTAGTGGTCCTGCCAGACAGGAGGGGCCCTTAATTAGCAGCAACGTTCAATCAGGCTGCTTAACCTGTCACGGGGCCGAGGCGGTCATGTCCTTCCTGCCACCCTCCTGTAAACACAGCCCACAGCCAGACTGGGACATCGGACCATGTGGCCCGGGATGGGGAAGACGGCACCAGCCCCAGCCCGACTCACATCTGAGGGGTTCTGAACGTTGCTTTTATTTCTGACAGAGGAGTGAAGGTTAACTGAGAGATTTTCCCCCTTATAAAATTTGGAAGCATCTTTTTATCTTTGCCAAGTTTATATTTCCCAAACTGTATATCCCACTGGTTTTCTTTCTTTGCTGTTAAAAACAGCCTCGTGTTGTCAGCGCGTGCGCTCTGAGACAGCTCACTGTGCTGGACGGGAGAAGGCCTCTACCCTGGTCTCACATCATCTCCAGATCGCGGGCTGTTCAGCTGCAGAGTGGGGGTGGTTGTACCTGCAGAGCTGTTAGGGAGCTCAGACAGCACAGCTGTGGACTGTCACACACGATACGGTTCTGAGGTGAAACTGTCAAATGCCAGGGTCGGGTCACTTTTGGTCAACTCGTTCATTATAGCCAAAGTAGGTATTTACTGTAGTGGCCACATGGAGAACACCAAAACCTGGTGTTTTTGCTAGATGTTTGCACTTTACTGGAAATGCTAGCTAATATTGCAGCATTTAATAAATAGCAAACAAATATCAGCACTTCGGCCCATCCTGGGGATAGGACTGCAGTGCAGACGGAGGGGCCAGTGCAGTCAGAGCAGGGGGGTGTCCTAACTCGGTGCGGCCTCTCACTCAGCCCTGAGACCTGCCCGCACCGTTGACAGGGAGAACTGAAGGGGGCTGTGTCGTTCGGTCAGTCCCCAGCCCAGGGCGGGTGATTTCGGGGTGGTCCACTGTGAGTCCATGAGCAGAGCCCTCGGTTACCTCCAGGCAAGGTCGGTCTCTGATGGCACACGCCGAACCCAGCACCTCCCCTTGCCGGAGTGAGTAGCTGGCTCGGTTCTTCCTGGCAGTCAGCCCACGAAACAAAAGTGGAGGTGGCTGCCCGTTGCCGCTGGCGCAGAGTCACTGGAGGGTTAACTGAGGGGCAGTTCCAGCACCCGCTGGGAGCATCCGCCGAGCCGGGGACCGGCCAGGAGGAACTAATGGGCCTCGTGGATAGCCATGGGGGTCTCAGCCACGGGAAGGGTCACATGCAGGCTGGGGAGTGGTTGGTAGAACACACTCATTTAAGATGGAAATGCTTAGTATTTTAAAGGTTACTCTGACTTTGAAGCCTTGTTCTTGATTTACCTGGCAGATTGGAGACGCCATGCCATGGTGTAATGAAGCTTTACGTTGGGATAACAAAAAGGAAACTGCTCTCCTGACGGAAACTGGTCCCTCTAGAGGCTCCTGGTCTGGTGCTGGGGCCTCCTGGGAAGGCGTTGCTCCTGATGGGGACGTCGAGACCGAGTCATCCATTACACTGTTTGCTAATTCCACCTGACCGTTTCCTAAAGTGGGCGGTGGATAGCAAATCCATCCCTGTTTGCAGGCTTTTTTTTTTTTAACCTAGGAAATTTCTTTTTACCTGTGGTTTTCGTTTTCTACTTTCGCTTTGGAAACATGGAAATGATTTGTGTAGAATTATTTTGATGGAGGGAAAGGAATTGAAATTGAGGGGAAACTCAGCCACTGGATAGTTCTTACAGCCAAGACCTGCTGGAGCCAAAAGCTCCCGCTGCGTCTGGAACCTTGCTCTGGGCCTCGTGGGCATAAACTGGAACCTTGGCAATAAACTTCTGGACACAGGTCTCCCTATGCCAGGGTTTCTGGAATCCAGATTTAATATTGCACATTCCTCCCTGTTTTGAAAGGAGGAAGTCATTACTTTAAATGTTAGGTAAGTCTGTTCCATCCTGAACATGGAAATACTGAGGCTAGACAGAGCCTGGAGAAGGAAGCCGTGGGCAGGTCATCTGCCGGCTCTGAGACTCGCCCCATCGAGAACCAGGACGAGAGCCTCCACCTGGTCGATGGAGGACAGTGGGCTGAGCCAGCTTGAGCCTTGAGCTCCTAGCAGTGTGCTCTGGCCTGTCGTCCAGCTCCGTCTGTCTCACTGTCACCAGGACGGTGGTGGTGGGTGTGGGTTCGCTTTCAGTGAAGGGGGGAGGGTTAGGAACTTGACCTGCAGAGGTGTCTGCACAGCACTGAGTTTTAATTTAACCGTACTCACCCATACCTGCACCTATGCCTTTGACCTCCAAAATGAGAAGTAGAGGTCGTGTTTTGGGACTGTTGCCATATTAGTTCCTGTTTCAGTCTTTAACACTCCCTGAAATGGCTGATCTATGACTGCGTATTAGTAAAAGGGGGCTTGCTGCTCAGACTCTTCTGCCCACTGTGCCCCGCTGAACTGTAGAGGGTGGCGCCTTCTCTGTGGACTCGCGTAGCGGTGGATCACATTGAGATGAAGGTGGCCCGGTTCTGTTGAACATCTGTCCCATCACAGGAGCCCCATTGTTCTTGAAGTTTGGTATGGTGCCAAGAACGGTGGCGAGGGCTTGACACGTGGATCTGCCGGGCAGGGGTGTCTTGTCTCCACTGAGTCACTCGTCTGCTCAGGCACTAAGTGACTTCTCTGAGCCTCAGTTTCCTCATCTGGAAAACGGCAACAACAACAGCACCTTTTCAGGTTGTTCTAGTGACAAGTAAATCAGACATAGTTGAAAAGTGCCCTGTGAATGTGTGTAAAACACAAGTTGGACATTCACTGCACATGCAGATGCTGTCCAAGGCAGAGAACATGGACGTGAAGCCCAGCCTGCTTCACGCCCCCTACCCGCAGGGCACACAGCCTCCCTGTCGGCTCAGCTGACGCTACGTGGGTGCTCAGCGGTCAGGGTGGACATGCTGCGTGCGTCCTCCAGGCCCCGGCCCGTGGGGTTCTCTCACACTCCCTTTTCCCTCCCATGGCAATCCTAGTAGTCATGTGGGCGCATGGCTGCGTCACATGTGGAAGAGGCCTGTCTCTGAGTCCCTACTTGGAGCAGAGAGCCCTCCCACGAGCCTGGACATGGGCCGCTGCCCTTGGCGTCGTCTCGGGTGGCGTTAGCCTGCCCCAGTTAATCACCAACTTGGGACAGTATATTATTTGCCATTCTTAGTGTAGGAAGTGTATTTTTATATAACTTACATTATGTACATTATACATGTAATACATTATTGTTTAAGGCTATTTATATCCTGCTATACATATAATATTATTCCTAAAAGTACAAAGGAAAATCAGCCTACATGCAGTTTTTATGAAGAGTGCAGCTTAAGTTTTACTGAATTTTTGTACGTATCTTGACCAACACAGGAGGTTCGTAGACCCGCTGAGAGGCGAGGTCCCGCCAGACACACTGATGCTAAAAAGGTGAACTGCCATTGATCAAGCAGGCGCCGTGTGCCGGACGGGCTGTGCTGAGGAATTTGCAGACGAGATGGGCGTGTGCCGCAAAGAAGACCTTGTTTTTCCCTTCAGTTCTTGTTATGCCTGTTAAAATTTGATTGTGAGACAAAGCTCATTTTCTCCTTTTCTAAGATGGTCCTACCTCCTCCCCTGTTGTTATGGCAGAGTGTGGCACAGATGAACTGAGCAGGGGCGCTGATTATGTAGGAGAACCTGATTTCTAAAATGTCGTAGGGCAGGCAACTCCTGGAATCAGTTGCTGGCGGACTGCTGCAGGTTGAACAACTGCACGGCCTCTCTTGTGCACTGGGTGTGTTTCGGCCGGCATGATTCACAGGACTAATTCAGGAGGCCACAGCTTACTAGTGACCTGTCAGTCTGTTGTTTAACTTCCTTATTTAAAACACGTCCTGCCAAATGTGGTTTCCTGCACGGTTCTTCGTCTGCACTGAATGCCCAAGACCGCGTCCCCCGTGTAGTTTCCAGCAAGGCAGCTGCTGTCGTCGATGCCTACGCCCCCGTGGCATTCCCACTCGTAAACACGTTAGGATGGGTTTCGGGCTGCAGTCCAGCCTCGCTCCGTCGACACCACTCCCCACTCCCAGTGTCGGGGACAGAATTCCCCGCAGAAGTAAAGGAACGGCAGCCGACCCTGAACTTACTGTTCTTGGTGGGGCCCCTAATAATGGAGCTGCGTTCTGAAGTCGTGCGAGGTAGGTTGCTTTAAGATAACAAAGGATGGAAAGGGAATTTTCAGATTCTGCTTATGCTTGAGGTGAGCAGAACGCTAACCCCACACAGCCAGAACCCCCGGGTTCAGGTCCCAGCCCAGCCACTTACGAGGGTCCTAGTCTATAAAGTGGGAGTAATTATCGTACTTTTCTGCCGCTGCTCCTCACCAGTAAAATGGAGTTAATCTTATTATATTTTTTGCCAGTCCGACAAAAAAATAGGGAAAAATTTTGATGAGTGCACACCAGGCAGCTATCGTTGCGTTGGCTGTTGTCATTTTTTCATTTGACAGTCTAAGGGAAGAGGGTCCATGCCCCGACTGAGCGGTCGGGCACTGCGCATCTTAAAGGTTCTGTGGCGCGCCCGCGGGAAGGCAGTGCCCTGGAGCAGTGTCACACAGACGTGCTCAGTGCATGCTCATGGAGTAAATCGCGTGAACGTGCAGATGAGGGGTGCGGGCAGCAGGACCGGGGAGACCTCCAACGCGGCGCGCCCGCCCAGGACACACGCCACCGAGTCTGTGCCGGCAGCTTTCCCTTCGCTCCTCCTTCCCTCGCACCCAGCAGTCTCTGACTCCGCGTGGGTTCGAGACACCGAGGAAATGCACACCAGGAATGTATGTGGGGCATTGAGTTTGTTCAAACAGGAAGTCCTCAATATTTTTGCATCGGTATTAAAGTAGGGATTTACACTCAGGAAACTCCTCAAATGATGTGTAGCACATTGATTATTAGTCTTCCTCAACCCCTCCTCTCCCAGTTTCTAAAAACAAAATTATAATCCCTGGCTGGTGTGGTCCAGTTGGGTGGAGTATTGTCCTGTACACCGAAAGGTTGAGAGTTCGATTCCCGGTCAGGGCACATGCCTAGGTTGCAGGGTCGGTCCCTGGTCAGGGTGTGTACGGGAGGCAACTGATCCATGTTTCTCTCTCTCTTTCTCTCTCTGTCCCTGCAACTCCACCCCCCTCTCTCTCTCTAAAAGCAATGAAAAAATGTCCTCAGGTGAGGATAAAAAATAAAAAACAGAAATATAAGACAGAACTAGGGGGAAATGATTCTAATAATATTTATAAAATGTTGGACTTAAATGCTGTTAAAACAACGATGGACATGGGACTGATACTGTTTCTGACCTTGTTGTTCTGTTCTGTTGTTGAAGATGTCTGTTTTGGTGCCAGAATGGAAGACTAGAGCCAGGACACGAAACGCCGCCCCTGGATGGCGTGGCCACGCGGCGTGGAGGGACAGTGTTAACAGAGGCTGCCGTCGGGTCTCCTTTCTGCAGCCAGTTGCCCACCGACTCCGATGGCCTTTCCTGTGTGCACTGCACGCTGCTCGTTCCCCCGTTCCCGAATTCTGCCTCCTGGAAGTCCCCACTCGTGGGCTTGGGCCCAGCGCGGGCCCTCCCGAGGGCGGTCCCCGGGGGCGCTGATGCTTGAAGTAGTGGCTTTGCTTCCCTGCCTGTGAGAGGCCCTGGTCTGTGCGAGGGGCTCTGTGGGGGCACTGAGGGGTCCCGTGGTACTTCGGGGATGTTTGTGGGTTTTGGAGGATGGTTGGCATGTCCTCTTCCTGTGTCCCGGGTTCTCTGAGGCCTGGGCCCCGCAGCCGTCATGGGCCACCAGTGTGTGCATTGCTACAGGATTTTAAGTCATGGAAGGAAACATCCTTTTGGGAGTCAGTGAATGTGGTACATTCAGAAACTGATCATCTGACTAACAGGTCATCTGGAGAACCTGCGTCCACTGACATTTATCAGATGCCTTTTCGACATCTGTTGAGGTATCACCTGGCTTTCCTCACCTTCCCCCACTCGCGTGAGGCGCTCCACTGATGAGTTTCTCTGGCGGTAAACCGCCCTTGTGTTTCCAGCATAAACACGACCCGATTGAAACGCGTTCTGTGCACGGTGCGCGGCTCACTCAGTTCGCTAGCACTGCCTGCAGGGTTTCCACGTCTGTGTCTGTCAGTGAAGGGGGCCTGTCGTCTTCTTGCTCACGTGCTTGCCTAGAGCTGAGATCATGCCAGAGCCCGGAACCGAGTCGGGCAGCTTTTCCTCTTCTGCTAATTCGTGGGACGCGGTGGAATGTTTTCACAGTTGAAAACCACAGCTGTTTTGAACTCCAGTTGTTTGGTTTACTTAAGCCACCAAAATATTTTTTTAAAGCCTTGTCCTTAATTAACCTTTTGAATGAAAAAAGATACTTTTCTGGTTTCACTGTTTTTCTTTTTCCACTGAGTGACCTAAATTAACTGTCCAGTTAATTTTTAATGAATATTTATTCACCCATCCATTTGACATTCATTTAGATTTATCGGGCATTTGCTCTGCACGGGGCATTATCCCAGGCCCTGGGGGAGACATGAATGGCAAGTGTCCTTCTCTCTTTTCTCCCAGAAGGGAAGCGGACCTCCTTCACCTAAGACAGCACGTCTCATTCCCTGAGAGGAAGGGGTTGGGCCTCTCGGCGTCTTCAGACATCTGTATGTCATGGAACCCTAATTTTGCATATTTTTTTGAGCTCTAAAGTCATCATGGTCTCAAATTTGTAATTCCATGAGAAATGTAGGCAGTCATTCAACTTGTGAAATATTTTTAAAGTACCTGTTGTGTGACAGGCAGTGTGTGTGACATAGAAACTGTACAATGTCAGTAGCTTGTTCCAAAGGAGGCCATCAGCATTTTAGAAAGTGCGCATGTCATCATGCATCCCCATTTGGAACACACTGAAAGAGCGTGTAAAGGCCCGAGCTTCTCAGCAGGGCACCCTGTGCCCCTTCACCCTGCGGCCCTGCTCTGCACACAGGAGCATGCGTGCTCATGAGTAAGCACCATCGCTGTGCTTAGCAGGGAACGGGGTGCCTGTCTCAGCGTTTGCAGCTCGGGTGTGATGGCGTGGTGTTGTCACAGTGCTTGGTGTCTCTGAGAAACAACTCAAGGCTGCGGGCTTCCGAATTCTCAGCCTGGGGCCTTAGCCAGAGAGCAGCATCAGGTGGTCAGATGTGTCCCCTCTGCAATCCAGTGCTTTCCGTAGCTGGCTGTGCCTGGTCCTGGGGCCTCAGTCCTGTCTTCACGGTAACGGTTCCCAGGTGAGCAGCGCCTCCAGGCCTCTCTACAGGGTTGGCCTCTCCGTCCAATCCAGACCACTGCTTGGGCCCCCTGGGCTGTCTGGCAGGTATCAGGCGCACTTTCCACATCGAAACCCTGGGTGCACCCTCCCCCTGCTCCGGGCTCCCTCCTCTCAGCAAGCGGCACCTCCCTTTTGTTTCAACTGTGCCACAATTCTTGGACCCATCCTTGATGCCTCCCTTTCTTTCAGGAGCCCAGCACATCGTCAAATGCCGTGGGCTCTATGTTCAAAATATCTAGAATGCATCCACTCCCCTGGGTGCCGGCACCCCCATCCAGCCCTGTAGCCTGACCTCTAGCTGGTTAAAATTCAGTCAGACTGTATCGCCCCTCTGCTTAGAATGGCTCTGCAGGGCTTCTTACTTCATCCACTCTAAAATCCAGAGTCCAGACTTGCACAGCCCTGGCTGCGGCCCCTCCTCCCTGATGCATGCGATGCACTCAGCTGCCCCATCACCTTGTCCTCCCCAAACCCACCGAGAGCCTCGGTCCGCACTGTGCGTGCCGCCTGGAACGCCCCTCCCTCTGATGCCCTCACGGCATGCTGTCTCACTTCTGTGCTCTGAGCAGAGTCAGCAGGGGAGCCTCGCCTGACCACGCCACCCACCCTGTGCCTCTCTATCCCCCTTCCTCCGCCGATGCGTTCACCTGTGTACCTCCACCTCATCCCCCTACATTAGAGTGCCAGCTGCCTGGGGGGGAAAACAGAGCATTTTCCCTCTAACAGCCCCAGAGCCTGGCCAAAGACCTGGCACATAGCACAAGTTCGCTGAACCGTCTGGTCACCCCTTGGGAGAGTGGCTCCTGGGAGCCCGGGCCACCCAGCCCAGTTCACATCCCCAGCTTGTCCTTAGCGCTTGTCCTGGACGAGCGTCCAGGGTGAGTCTGCGCTCTGTCCCTGGAGCAATCAGGGCACTGCCTTTCCCAGGAGTATAAAGGGGCTTCTAACTCCTAGCAACCCGGTACAGGAGGCAGCAGTGACCCCCAGCTGGCAGATGGGCAACCTGAGGCTCAGAGAGGTTGAGTACCCTGCTGAGGCTCCTGGCTGGATAATAACGAGAATGGAGAAGTGACCCATCTTGTTCCGGCTGCAGGCAAATAGCTTTGAAGTCTGATTTATCTTTAATGTTCCTGCAAACGTTGCATGATTTCTACTCCGTAATCCTGATGCATATTTGTTTTGATATAAAAGCCATATTTTAACCTATCAGCTTCCTTGGCTTTCTCGCTTCTGAGAGACTGACACACCAGGGAGAGGCCCCCATGCCCTGCGTTTGGGTGTCCTGTGTCCTGCGTCCTTCACAGCCTCTGGACATTCTGGAGCCCCCCTGGGAAACAGGAGTGCCGGAGAAGCGCAGTTGCACGCGGGATGTCCGGAAGTGACTGGGACACTAGCAAGTGTAACTGTTAGACCTGAACTCGAGGTCTCACAGCCTTTGTAAAGATAAGGCTTCTCCTCTTCGTAGAAACCCGCAGAGCCCGTGAACAGTCACTTAGAGAGAAAAGTGCATTTGGGGTTGAAGTTGGACAGAACATTTCTACACGGGCAGGGAAGTGAGTGGCGAGCCCGGTAATGGTGGAGCAAGGACTGGCCGCCCCCCTCCCCGCCCCCCGCTGTGGCGACTGTGCTGGGAAGCAGACGCACGTGTTGCACCCGCCTCTAGGCTTGGCTGCTACAGAGGACACTTAGCATGTGCCTTTACAAGGAAATAAGGGGAAGGAGGCCAAGTGTGGAGGACCACTGTCATGGTTAGGACGCAGGGAGCAGTTTCTGTCCTGGTCATTCTGAAGGGCTGGATCTGGCAGAGCTGAGCCTTGTCCCCACAGGCCCAGCTCCGGGCTGCACCTCCGGAGGCACCCCGTGGAGCCACAGCTCTGCGGCTCAGAGATGACACCTTGGCTGTGGGTGTCTCATCTGGGAGCAGTTATTTGTTGTGGGTTCTGGGCATGCCTCTTACCAGGTGACTCTGAGTAGTAACTTCAGTTGCCTCGTCGACACATGGGGTTGTCACAGCCCCCAGCTTGGAGCACTGTCCCGGGATTAAATGGAATCACAAGCAGCAGCTCACACTGGGGCTGACGGAGTAAAATCAGCCAGTGATGACTCTGCTTAGCGTGGGTCCCACGGAACTGCCTTTCCTGCAGGTCTAACGTGGTGGCAGGTCAGCAGCGACTTCATGTGGCCCCACCCGCTACGTGTGCCCTGACAGGAGCACAATGAATGGTTTGTGAGCAGGTGGCCACTGTCCCTGGTCACACAGATGCCACAGTGAGCTCGTCCTCCTGCCATGTGACAGAGGAAAAGGCTGCTTGTCCCCAGGGACCAGCGCTGCGAGCCTGCTGAGCACTGCCAGGTGATTTAACCGGGTCCTTTTATAGGTTTCACTATTGGCACCTGGTTAATGGGTTGGGGATTTGGGGACCCAGCACCGAGTTTGTCTTTTCCTGTTCTGTGCGGCAGGGTCCCCTGCCTTGATGGCAGGTAGTGCATCCTCCCCCAGTTTCTGAGGTGCGTGCGTTCCTGTCTGTGGCCACTGCTGCCCCGGAACCTTGGTTTTATCCCCTGCTACTCCCCTGGGGCTCACACTGTGGACCTGCTCAGCCATCCTGACCTGCTCTTTCTTTCTAAGTGGTGAGGACACCTCATTCTAACCTGTTTCTCCTCCTTTTTTCTTTTCTTTTTTTCCTCTTCCTTTTGCAAACAGTGTGTTTCAGGAGCCCCCCAGCAAGGTTTGTGAAGCCTTGGAAACTTAATCCTTGTGGTCTCACAGACAGGCCCCTTTGAAACAGCCGCATTCCACTCGACCCGCCGGCCCTGCCTGCATGGCCCGGCTCACGTGGCTCAGGAGGGCCCCTCGCAGGGCGCTCTGTGCCGCTCTCGGCCCCAGCCTGCCCATCGCATGTTCCCATCACTCTCTATTTCTCGCAGACAGTGCAGACCCACCTAGAGTGGGTTACATTTAATGGGGTGAGAAAAATCCACATGGTAAGAGAAAAGTCTCAGGTGAGGTCAAGCAGCTTCCTCCCGGGAGGCAGAATGATTTTCTTCTCTCTGGCTCCCACACTGAAAATTCATACAAAAGAGCTCTTTTTATTTTTGATGTATTGCTTTAAAAAACCAAATCCTTCATGTTTTTTCATTTTTGGTTCGTACCTCTTGGCCGACCCAGCAGGAATTTGGCAGTTGGCTGTGCTGCTTCTCGCAAATGCTAAAGGCTGCGTTGCGGAGAGTCCCTGGCTTCTGGGAAGACGGGCTGGGTGGGCTGGGGAGCCGTGGGGACGCCCCCCTCCAGTTGGGGTGTATTCGGGGGCTTACCACTGAGACACTGGTAGTGAGCGCACATGGCCGCCGTTACGCGATTCTTGCCGCTAGCTGCACGTTTGAGCTTTTTTATAAGCAGGAGTGTTTTTTAGGGTTACCCAAGGCACAGTGAGATGGGTGTAGATTTTGTTTTGGCCAAGTGTATGCATTGCTATTTTTTCCCTCATGTGAAACGTTTTCTGTTATGAATCATGTTCCAGAATGTCCTCGATAAGGTGTATTTAGCCCAAGGTAGATAAAAGCACGCTCAAGCTGAGGCACCCCTTAAGTTGTCATTTCACTTTGCTCTGTTGACAAAGCCCACTGCGCAGCCCAAATTCCTCACTAGGAAAAGAATCAGAAGAACCCGTGCCAAATCAGCCCAGATAGGCGGTGATGGTGAACATAATGACTTAAGAAAATTCTGCCAACTTTGTAATTTTTTTAAGTGGAGAGAATACCAAAATCTGCCATCTCCTGCTTCCTGAGACTCAAGTGCTGTGCAGGCTGACTGAGATGATGCCCTGCCAGACGGTCACTTAATGCCCTGCCTTCTGGTGCAGAGAGCCCCTTGCTGAGTCTTGACTAACCACATTGGAGCCTTCTCTCTGCCTTCTGGACCTTTTTCTGTGGACAAGCAGAAACTTAAGACCCTGCAAATGGCAGCTAAACACAGCGTATGTCTTTGTGATTATTTTCATGTCTTTAACTCTTGAACGTGTAGGAGCCAAGGTAACATCATAGGGCCCTACATCGTAATTCTTCACAATTCATTGAACTCCCTTCACTCACTAAATTAGCAAAAACCAAACAAACAAATGATATGGTTTTTTTTTAGTGACACTATTTAAGACAGGCAAGGATATAATGAAACAGGTGCTCTTCTTCAACCTTGGTGGGACTATAAATGGGGACAGCTGTTTGAAAAGCTACTCAATAGTGGGCAGTAGGAATTATAAGCAGTTTATAGCCTTTGATCCAGTAATCCTACTTCTAGTAATCAACCCTTAAAATAATCAGACATATGGGAAAATTCATACTCATGAAGACTTATAATTAAATACTTTGTACACAGTAATTAGTTGGAATATTATCCATCAACAGAGACTAACAATGTGGAGAAATGCTCAGATGAATTAAAAAGCAGGTTAAAATAAATTAATAGTTCATAGATTAAAATATTAAAACATGTATCTGAAAAAGAACTAGAAAATGTGGGAAAGTGATAATAGTTGTGTTAGGGTAAATAATTACATGTTCATTTCTATTTTCCAAACTCTATATAGTACAATTAATTTCATAAATTAAATATCCTACGTACTTCTGACTGTGGTGTGGGGAATGTTCCTTTGGCCTTCACTAATACAGAATTTATGACTATGTGGACAGAGTAAATTGAAATTTTCTTTGTGGATACAAAAACACTGTAGGGAAAATGTTTAAAGTACTTGGGTAGTTCAAGGCCGAAGTCATACTTTAGCACAACTTTAATTGAATGCTTTTGAAAGAAGTAGAACGGCATTAGGGAATTTTTCACAGTGGGCTAGAGTCCGACTCCATGGTTCTGTTCTCTCTGGGACCTTCGGTGGCCGAGGTGGAGTGGAGCCTTTAAGAAGTAAGAGCAGTTGCGTGGGAGGCTGCAGGTGGCCATTTCGTTGCCTTTTTTCGAATAGGATGATGAAGGTGCTCATTTGCTAACTGGAGATATTCTCTGGTACCTACTAGAACTTTCTTATTAAAAAAAAAAACGTGTTCCTGATCTCAAAAAAGAAAACATGTCCTACAAAAACAACAAAATTCAACCACTGGCAGCGACAGAGCTCTGGCATGTGACTGCACCCCAGTCGGTGGGAAATCGGGTGACAGCACTCGGGGTGACAGTAGGGAGTTATTCATCTTTACCAAAGAGGCTATTCATCCTCACTAAAAGCTCCTTTGAGTTTTTATAGCTTCAGGATCCCTTTAATAACACACTCATTTTCTATAATAACCTCCGACTGTAACGCAGCGCATGAGCCCCTCGCAGACCCCGCCCACAAGCCCTCTCCCGCCTTATTCCGACCTGGTCTGAGGCAGGAACTTGCATGTTCCTTTCCTCCCTGCGTTTTAATGCTTATCGTAAAAAGCGTTATGAGAAGTTCCAGGCAGTTTCATTTTGTGAAAGCACACCCGGCAATCTCAACTTCATTAGAACGTTAAGCTCCGTTTACTATCCTTGGCTTTACGGGGGTCGTTTGCTGGGACAGTGTGTAGCAGTGGGTCTCGAGGTGCGTCACCCTCGTGCTGCCGCTGGAGAGTCCAGTCAGGCCCCTTCTGCTGAAAAGGGTGGTCGTGCCACACCGTCTTGCTCTGGGCTTGCCGTGCCCAGCTCCGCTGCACCAGGAACCCTGCACGCCGCACGTGGCGGTGGCTTCGCCCCTCGCTTCCGCCAGACGTGTGCGTTCCTCAGGGCTCCCCAGGAGGCTGCTTCCAGCAGTCAGCCTGGACGCGAAAGGGACACGTGCCACAGTGTTATCTTTTCCTGGGTGTGGCCGCTGAACGCTTCACGGGGGGGCTTCTGGGAGTTGTCGGAGTCCAACGAGACAGAAACGGAAGAAGCAGGCGAGCAGACGGGAACCGGCCGGGGAGATAAGCAGAGGCCGGGGCCGGGCCGGGCAGCTCCCCGCCGGGCTGGCGGCACAGGATGCCCACCCCTAGTGTGCCGCGGGAAGGAGGGCTGGCGTTAACCGGATGCCCATGGCGTGCTGGCTGCCGTGCTCAGGGCGTCCGAGCGTGGGGACACGTTGATTTCCCATGAGGCCCAGCGAGGTTAAGGGGTGGGTCCAGCTTCCTGTACAACACGACTGGGCCTGGGCATCAACAGATGACCCTCGGGGGACCCCCGCAAAGCGCCTGTGCTGGGTTTTATGCGGGCCCCACGCTGCGGCAGAGGACGCCTGAGCTGGCTGCCCCTCACCTGGGAACGTGCAAGTACCGGCTGAACGCCGTTGTGCTGGAGCTGGAGGGCCCAGCGCTCCCCGAAAGGGAGGTGCTGAGCAGCCAATTTTGGTAAGATTAGAGTTCTGCCTCCTCTCCCTGTGGCCCCGGGGGACGCATCCACAACTGAGTTACACAGGACCCACAGTAGAAGTGACATTGTCCTGGGTGGATCAGTGTGTACACGCATGCACACACATGCATGCGTGTGCACACGCGGGCACACACACCGCCAACCAGAAAATCTGAGCAGTCCCTACTCTTGGGATTTGTTCTTGGCCCCGGTGAGTTCTAGAGCAGAAATGCAGCTGAATGCAACGCTGTATGTGGCCGAGTTACTGTATTAACAAAGGCAGCTCACTGCCACGTGCATTCACGCCCTTGAACACAGGTTTGGGTTCTCTGTGGGAGAAGCTGCCCCCCCTAAACTCTAGCCCATCTTGCGGTCCCTGAGTCCGAAGTGGCCCCTTGGCTTTGTGTTGCTGACCCTCGTCTGTGTCTCCCCCTGGTGTGAGTGAATGTGCCTTGAGAACTCGACTTTCCTTGAGGTTTGTGTGCACTCTCCGTATAACTAGCATGGCGTCTTTGTTAATAGGAGTCCAGGGTACAAATGTTTGTTACTAAAGACTCCCCCTCCCCCGTGGCTTATTCTGTCTTGCTTGAGATGATTCAGGATGTCTTTAAAAAAATTTTTTAAAGAAAAATGAAACAAAGAAAACCCATGGAAAAGATTTATGTACTTGGTTGAGGGGAGGGGGAAATTAAACTTCTCATAATAGTTTTTAAATTAAATTTTGTACTCGTCCAAATCCTTTCCTTCTCCACCCCTTCCTCTGATATTCCCTCACTCATTAAAACAGGATTTTGATGGTATTCGCAGGGAAGCTGATTTACTGGAATAAAGAAGTTCTTTAAGTTTTGAGTTTTGGACCGTTCCCAGTGTGTCTGAACCCGGGTTTCAGATTTTACTGGCATTTTGTTGGCAGAGCAGGCTTTGGGGCCTGTCCTGATCTGAGCATGTTTCCTGACACCTTTGGCGGTATGGTACCATGTTTTTTAGATTTAAAAAAAGTTTAAATAGAAAAGCATATATAAACATATACAGAACACTGATTATAAAATGTCAAGCAAAATAAAAGGGCAATAAAAACTCTCAAGAATTAACGAATGGGAAGCACTTTCTTTTTAAAGGGGCAGGAGGAGGCAAGATGAAGACAGAGGTCCCAGGAGGGAAACACTCCAGGAGCCCCAGGAAAAGCTGGCCTCGCATCTGAGCTCGTCGTCATCTCCGTGCACAAGTGTCCCTTTGAAACATGGGCGAGGGCACTGCACCGGGTGTGAGGTCAGTGCCTGCCGTCATCGGGGCACAGGCAGCACCCACCTGCGAGGAAGGGCAGCCTACGGAGGTGAGGGCAGGGTGACAGGACCCTGCAGGGTTGGAGGAGTCTCCAGGGCCAGTTGCAGAGGGAATCCTTTGCCTCGCCCCTCATCCTGGACCTAAAGGGACAAGAGGAAAAAGTATGTGTTTCCCAAGGCCCTTCGGAGAATCAGTGAGCGTAGAGGCCGAGGCCCCACATTGGAAGAGCCTCTGAATCCTAGAGCTAGTGTCCCTCCTAATGGGGACACCCGGCAAGCATTTGCACAAAGACCAGGAGCAAGGCCAGATGCCCGCTCCGCGTGTCTTTAACATCATCCTAGAGACAGCAGCCCCTTCACATACACAGGAGAAGCCAAGCGGAGGCATTGACACTGAAACGGAAGTAGAACTGTCTCCGTCTGCGGTTGATGGGATCGCATGCCCAGAAACCTCTGGAATCGATGGTGAAACTAACTGCAGCAAAAGAATTCAGTGAGGGAGTGAGATACCAAGTGTCCTGCTGGCGTGAAGCCTGACCAGGGGCCAGCCTGAGGGGCCACAGAGCAGGGTGGAAAACAACTGGGGCGGGTGATGGCAAAATGACCGTTTGGATGGGACTCTGTTTCAGAACTGGATTGGGAACCAGGTTTAGTTTATGGGGCCATAAACCCAGCGCATCATGGAGCAGAGTCCTGCGTGAAAGAAAGGGGCCCCTGTCCCACTGAGCGGAGAGTTGAGCTGGTGCTAAGCTTTCTGGTTCAGCCAGCTCTGGCAGGCTGTGTGACCTCTGGCGGGGTGGGGTCTGAGGAGGGCTCTGGAGAGGTCCGGGCCTTGCGGGGGAGGGAGGCAGGGCAATACCCAGGGCAGCAAGCTGGTGAAAGAAGCGGTGGTGTTGAGGCCAGCTGGCAGGGGCAGGAGGCTCTTCATCATAATTAGCCTTGAGCGGCGAGGGTGCTGGGGTGGAAACAGGCCCGGTGAGGGCCTGAGTGGTAGGGGGGAAGCTGCCCTTCTCAGAGGAAGGGATTCATTACCTTCGTGTTCTTTGTCTGCCCAGGTGTTTCAGCAGCCCCTCGCTCTGTAGGTAAGGAAACTGCCTGTGGTGGTATTTTACGTACCTTTGGGGAAGAAAGCTGGGCATATTTGCAACAAGACGTGTAGAGCAGGGAAGGCACCTGTTGAGACAAAAAAGGCAGCACTGGTGAACTCTGGTACAAATGTGGTGTCCTGTTTTTAAAAATTTAGGATGACTCTGTTTCAGTTCTTTAAAAAAAAATGCAAGAACCCCATTTTGATTTTACGCTTTGGGTCTATATTTTCATAACTTTCCCGAATCCAACTCACACAACTGGAAGATGCATTGTGAGTGACTGGTGGCATTTCTACCTTCAGACTCTGTTTTGGTAAAGGAAGGGATTCTTCTACAGCGACCCAGGGAGTGGGCCTCAGAGCCAGGTGACCCCGGTGAACCATCTGGGACCTCACCAGGCTCTTCAGCCCGCACAGCCCCCACTTCCTCACCAGTGGAAGGGGGCCACGTGGCAGTGCCCATCACAGGAGTCACTGGGGTTTCTGAATGCGAAAACTGCTCACACCAACAGCCCCGCACATGTTGGGTGCTCAGCACATGGAGCCGCTGGGTTCCGTGCAGCCCAGAACCTTGTGGTACTTTCTGAGTACCTGAAGATCCCATTCTTTACCTGTGGTTGAAGATCCATGGCTTATCGATTAATTAATCAGTTCAGAAGGCCTCGGAGAAATCTTAAAATGGGTGGAAGGAGAACGGTGCTGTGTTGGCTGCTGTACTGCTGTTAGGAGGGAGCCTGTGGTGTTGGGGTCGGAGTTGGGGGGTAGGGGGAGATGGGGGAGGGGGAGGGCAAGGGACGGGACTGGGCCCAGCCCTTACCATGCTTCACAGGGCTGCAGACTACTCAGGCCTGACATCTGGGGACCATGAGTAAAGCCACCCTAGGGGAACAGAACACTGACAGGGCAGGTGCCTTTGACCAAGCCTTGACCTTGTACCAGGGGCACTGTCTGGTGTCCACTTTCCATCTACTGCCAATCCCTGCCTCCTTGCTCTCCGGTCCCCTTTTCCTCCACCACCGGCTACCACCCTGGCTACAGGAAGGGACACCGCTTCACGCGAGGGCTATTCCTCTGTTATCCTGGAGGACGTGAACAGAATGCAGTGCTTCATTTCAGTAGTTGTGGTGGCCATGGGCAAATTATTGACACTTTGATGCTACACCTCTGGGGATTTTTCAAGAAAGACAGGTTTCTTTTTTTTAAAGTTGTTGAGAAATACCTTTTGGTGCAATGGTTTCAGAATGTGGATTTGGACCAGCTGCGTTCTAATCACCTAGGACACACCCCAGCTCTGGCCCTGGAGATTGAGATTCAGCAGGATTAAGAGGGGTTTTAGCCTCTGTTTGCTTTGTTTTGTTCTCCAAAGCTCCACGTGTGGTTCTGGTGTGCAGCTTTGTCAGAGGCCTCTGTGGTCGAGACCTTCCTTTGTGGAGCTTAGGGGTTCCTAGCAAAGGCGAGTCAGCTGTCAAAATGGAGTGAAGGTACGCTGCAAAACATCCAAATAGTATCTCACTTGTTTCTGAAGTCTTAATGGAGACGATTGAGGAGAGTCTTAAAACGGGTGCCTCTGTGACTCCGGCGTTGTTGGTAAACACGAGGAGTGTTGGGAGACTTGGGTATTCCGGTTGATCTCTGCCAGACATGGCCCGGACTTCCGGGGGAGGTCTGAGGTCTGTCCAGTCTCACTGTCGGTCTGGGGTGGAGGTGAAGCCTCAGGCAGGTTCCTAGGCATCAATTCCTGACCCCAGACCATGTGCATGGTGCTCACTGCCTCGTTCCCCGTGGGCTGCAAACTCCCTTGGAATCGTCCTGTAGGACCACTGGCTGAAACTTCTGTTCAGTCTTGTTGGAGGGCAGTAGCTCAGTGGGAAGAGCATGGACCCATAGAAAATGAAGTGAAAATATTTGTATTCTTTCTAGTGAAATAAATTATGTTGACATGTAAATATGTTAAAGACAGTGCAAAAAGTTACAAATATCCCTTGCGAGCACCAAAAATAATAGATATTAATAAGCAGATTTCAACAGCACATTAAGAAAATAATATATACCATGGTCAGATTTTTCTGAGAGTGCAAGGTCGATTCAATATTAGAAAAATTAATATATTTGTAGATACAGTAATTCATTAACATATTAATAGACTGAAGGATTAAAAACATATGGTTATCACCATAGATGCTAAAAGAGCATTTTATAAAATTCAACATCTTGGTAAATAAATTTAAGAAATAGGAATTAGTGGGTATTTTTTAAGATATGATTGCTTAGATGCCCTAAATATAAGATCTTAGTGGGGAAACCCAAAAAAGTGAGGGTTCCTCTAAGATCAGAAACAAGCAAGGATGTCCAGCCATCCCCGCTTGTCCTTAACGTTACACTGAAGATCTCAGCCAGTCCAGATGGACGGGGGAGGTCAGCTGGAGGCCTGCCTGAAGAGGGAGACAAGCTGGACCTCCCTGCACATGCCGTGGCGGCGTACCCAGCAGACCTCAGAGTCGGTGATGCTCTGAGTCACGCAGTGAAGGGGTTTGTCGGGGAGGACGATGGAACATCCAGACAGAGTCCCTCTGTACACACACTGGCACCAGGAAAGGCCATTACGGTTTGCATCTACAACAGCGACAAATAAGGCAAAATACCTGAGGATGAGTTTAACCAAAAAATGCGCGGAATTGACATGAGCTAACTTTATAAAACGCATCTGCAAGATACAAAAGTGACCCGAACAAATGTGAGACATGCCTTGCTCCTCGATGGGACAACTCAGTATCACGAGGATGTCAGTTCTCCCCGAGCTAACTCGTAAATTTAATGCATTTGGACTAAAATACCATTAAGCGGTTTGGGTTTTTTACCATTAAGCTAGACAAGTAGGTGCCAAAGGTTATTTGGAAAAGCATGCAAGAATAGCCAGGAAAACTGAAAACGAAAGCCGTGAGGTGGTGCTACCCTTGCTAGACTTTAAAACACATGACAAAGCCTCCGTGTTAGGACAGCGCTGTATCAGCACGTGAGTAAGTGGAGAGACCAGCGGAAAGGAGCACAAAGTCCAAAAATAGACCCCATTACATATAGAACTTCAGTGTCCAATAGAAGTGGCATTTCAGATTTCTGTGCCGAAGGTAGACTTTTCAGCAAATGACCCTGGACAGTTTGACAGACATTTGCTAAAAAAGATAAAATCAGCTCCCTCCCTTTCACTATATGTAAGAATAAGCACCAAATAGATCAGGGATCTACATTTAAAAAGCCGAACCCTTTAAGTACTACACACAAGTGGGTGAATCCCTGGGTAACATGGGCATAGGGAAAGGCTATGAGGGCACAAAATAAGAGACAGTTAAAAAAAAGCGATACATTTGACTACGTAAAAATAAAAAATCAAAAAAAATTTGCATAGTAAAAAATGCCATAAACAACATCAAAAGGCAACAAACTGGGAGAAAATATTGGCACGCTAACGTAGATAAAGCACTAATATTCCCTATTATATAAGGGACTGTCAAAAACATGAATAGGTAATTCACACTAAATATATGTATGTATACATATATATACGCACACACACACACTTATACACATATACACATACATATGTAAAGTAAGTCCAGAAAAAGTCCAGCCCTTGTTACAATAATGAGAACAGTTTGTACAACATCGATGTAACCTGGCAGCCAAGGAGAGTGGACTGGAATGCACATGTGTGAACAGTGACGCCTTCACGGTGCTAGTTAGTGGGGGTGGTAGACACCACTGAGTGAGCATGTGCACTGTGTGGTCACCATCGCATCCAAAGTAACTGAGTAGAGCAATGAATCTGCATCAGATTTTGCGGTAAGTTTGAACGTTCCTCTGGGGAAACCATTTGGATGATTAAGAACGCCGCAGCTATGGGCAACTGGTGATGGGCAGCTTCAGCACGACGATGCGGCCGCTCATGCATCACATCTCTTGCAAAGTTTTTTTTTTGGCAAAACATCAAATCACCCAGGTGACTCAGCCCCTCTACAGCCCAGACTGGGCACCCTGAGACTTCTGGCTTTTCCCAAAACTAAAATCGCCTTTGAAAGGGAAGAGATTTCAGACAGTGGATGAGATTTAGGAAAATACGATGGGACAGCTGATGGCCATTGGGAGAACTGTGTGAGGTCCCAAGGGGCCTGCGTTGAAGGGGACTGAGGTGTCATTGTCCTGTGTACAACATTTCTTGTATCTTGTATCTTCTTTGATCAGTGTCTCTGTTTTTCATATTATATGGTTGGATACCTTTTGGACAGGCCATATAGGTATGAAAACAGTATGTGTGTGAGTACATACACACATCCATCCCTTAAACATTGAAAACTGCATGTACAAGTGGAAGGCAGCATACACGTACACTGAAATGCCATCTCTACATACCAGATTGGCAGAAGCCGAGAAGCGTGGCACCATGTGGTGCTGAAGAGGCTGTGCGGAAACATGTGTCCCATACTCGCTGGTTCACTGGTGATGGAGGGCACTCTGGCAGCATCTAACCTGGCTCTGCACGTGCCTGGCTGAGCATCCCATTTCGGGAATTTACACCTCAAACGACACAAAAATATGCACGGACAAGGGGTTCGTTGTCATTTTGGACACCACCCAGGCGCCTGCCCATAGGAGAGTGGTTGAATAAGCTGTTCTGGGTTCACACGGTGGATTATTACTCAGCTGCAGAAAAAAATGAGGAAGAGCTCTGTGGACTCAGAGAGCATGTTTCCAGGTGAGAGTAAGGGGTGGCGGGGGGGAAGCAGAGGAATATCTATAAAATGGTAACTCCTCTAAGGAAGAAAGGGAAATAAGCAAATACGCATGAATCTGTGCAGAAAAAACAACAGGAAGAGTAAACCAGGATCTAGTGATGTTAGTCGGACTGTTATTTACGGAGAGGAGAGGCAGGGCGGCTCCAGGTGGCCGGGGTGAGTGGGGAACCGTGGCACTTCCCAGAGCATGCTTCTCCCTGCGCTTCTGACCCTTGGAACCAAGTTCGAAATAACGAAGAAACAAGGATTGGAGTGGGGACCCTGTAATGGAATATAGAAGTACAATGAAGCCTAACCTTAGTTCACACAAATAGCATAACCACACTAAAGTGAAAGAAAAAGGAACAAGCCCAAGGAACTTTTAAACATAATATTTACTATATGCCCTCAGGCTAAAGACAAAAAGAACTGTATGAAAACACTGAACCCTGGTTAGTAAGTTTGCTTTTCACAGTAGCGTGGGTCAGCAGTTCTGAAACCCCTTTCTGCGTGTTGCCGTGTTGAGCAACTAAGTAAATACACGTGAGGTAACGCGAGCCAGATTTCTTATTACTGGAGAAGGAAGTTACAAATTTAGAAAGGGGGGGACTAGAGCAAACCTTGGGTTGGGTTGGAATTGGAGTTTTCGGTGAATTCACGGCTTTTAAGGTAGATGGATTGATGTATGGATGGAAGGGAGGGAGGGAAGGAAGGAAGGAAGGAAACACTTTTTAGCTATTTTCCAGCACCAGATTTGTTTTTATAAATACTGTTCTCCACTAAAAGGAGCCAAATCTCCTCGCATAAATGGCTGATTCCAGGGCTGGGGGCTGAGAAAGTTCAAAAGGATCCTGGATCCTCTTCTTAAGCCAAAAGTAAGGAAACGCGGAGAGATGTGGACACATCTCAGTAGGACACAGGCACCAGCTTGGAGAGCGTTCGCTTGCCCAATCCAGGGCAGCTGAACTTCAGAATAAATAATGATAGGAAAGTGTAGACCCTATGGAGTGAGAACCCCTAAGTCCGTTCTGATACAAATAAACAAACAAAAAGGTAGATAAGGGGGGAGAAGAAAAGACTCTCACAGTAGTATCCCAGCAAGTAAATACGAAAGTGACAGAATCAGGAAATCACTCCTGAGCAGTCCCCAAGAAAATACAGCTACTCATCCACAGGTGCAAAACTCGTACATTGAATTTCAGGAGAAACAGTTGTCTGTCCCCAAACACTCAGTAATCACAGTGGAGAAAAGCAGTGACTGCACGGTGGGAAAACCTGGCATGCTCCACCTTACCCGAGTGGATCAAAGTTAAGTCACCACTTTCTGTGCATTAGTATTGAGCAAATACTGGTTCACCTATGGTAACAACTGCACCTCAGTAATACGAGGTGCTGATAATAGGGAGACTGAGGAGAGACTGGCGAGCTGTATGGGAAGGGAACTCTATATATTCTGCTCAGTTCTTTTATAAACCTAAAGCTCAAAAACAAAGTCTAGTAATTTAAAAAATACCACATCATGCCACATGAACACCCATGCAGTGGAAATTTGTGCCGTGCAGTTTTGCTGAAATGCAGCCACACTTGCTCACGCACATACTCCCTATGGCTGCTTTGGGGCTGGTACCTCCGGGTTGGTATTTGCGGCAGAGAACATATGGCTCACAGACTAACACAGGACGCCGGCAGCCAGTCGGTGCCATCGCCGCGCCCAGAGGCTGGCCGCCCAAGGACCCTAGGGCGAGGGACAGGCATGGCCTGTCGGGTGAGTTCCGGGGCGTTGGTGCAGTTGGTGGCCTGGTGTCACAAAGCTGTGATCTCTTGGAAAGGGAGGAGATGATTCACTACTGAGCAAGCCGGTGCGTCCCTAACCTACTTGAAGAGGAGCTGGGTTTTCAAAACTTTTTGTGAATAGTATATTCCCTGGTTATAAAATGAATGTGCTCCAAGTGTGGGGATGTTGGGAAATCCAGGCAAGTGTGAAAAAAAATAAAAACCACTTGAAATGTTACCACCCAGAGCTTACATAGATCAACATAGAAGGTGTGGAAATCATCACGTAATTGTGCCCCCACCCCCTGGGGGTGGTCCCCGCCAGGGCATGCCCTGGAGTCCTCTGTCAGCACTGGCACGGAGGGGTGCCGGCCCACGCGGACAGGACCCGGGATGCTGTGGGTCAGCCCTTCTTCTCAGGTGTCAGCGTAATGAGAATGTCCACAACTGTGTGTCCACAGCATCATCTTAATGCCGCAAGTAAGGAATTTTCCCCTTGTCAGAAGCTTATTTTGTGCTGTATATCTGTGCGTGTGCATGTTTTAATGGGGGAAAGTCTAAAAAGAATATATACGTTTAGTAAGAAGAGGAGGCAATGGCAGTATCTCCTGGAAGTGAACCCAGAATTGTACGCCGATTTTAATGTCTTCCTTATGTTCTGTGTAATCTCTGGAAGGTAAATTTTCCAGAAGGACTTCTATGAATGGCTTGTTTTCTGCTTTGTACTTACCTGTATTTTTAAAATACTTGTGCTCCTTAAAATAACCACCACTAATATTTTGTAGCCATGCTGCATGCGGGCTTTTGCGTCCCGATCAAGTCACCTCATGGTGTCCAGCAGGCGTTTGCCCGTGTCACCAGGGTCAGGTGACACCCAGTCTTCCATGTGGGGCTGCTGCGATTTTCCCCAACCCTCTGTCACTGCCGACGTTGCTCCTGACCCCTCGCGGTGTGGCGCGGATCGCTGTGCCCAGGTTCTCTCGTCTCCCCATTGTTCTTCTCAGGCTTTAGTCTTAGAAGTGCAGTCACCAAGCCTGAAGGCGTAAATTTACAAGGCTCTCTCTCATTCCACCCAAAAAGACTGGTTTTAAGAATTTCTGCTCATTAATTACTATCAGATAAGCTCTTCATAATGAAATTGGGCCACAGATAGCTGCTGTTGTCTTCTTTATTTTTAAAGTGATCTTTAGTCCTGTTCTTAGGAATGTTTATGAATTATTAATGACAAATATTATAGCTGAACATGAAAACCATGCATTCCCCCCCAAATTTTCAAAATAATTTTAATCATGTTAAACAAAAGTTTAAAAATGCAGAAAAGAGATTTTGTCAAAGCTCACTCCCTCTTTCCTATGAATTTTACATAGTTGGAATACAAGTGTGTGTAGTTTTCATATCCTGCTTGTTTGATTTAACACTCCACTGCACACGTCTCTTCCATGTTGCTACGGAGTCTTCATAACTGTGATTTTTAATGACTACAAATTATCCCACTGACTTCATGTACCGTAACTGACACAACCATGCCTCTGCTGAACACTGAGGTTATTTACACATTTTTACTTGTATAGCACTGTGGTGAGTGTGGGCTATTTCCTTAGGTTCCAGTCCCCGAAGACAATTGACTGGGTCTAAATTTAAGTTTGTATTCCTTCCGACTTTTCACTAATTCATACTGGCCTGTCCTCTATGTCAGTCTTAATTATTGAGACTGTATTCCAACGACCACATGATATTCGACATGTTCCCGTGGGCAGAGCACCCAGTAGGTGCTGTGATGTCCTTAGGAACCGCAGGGGCCCGGGCACCGTCCTGTCTGCACGGGGGCCGTGTTGGGTCGGTGGACGTGTCGGAGAGAAACGACGCTTTCCCTGCTGGTCCCGCAGTGAACACGCTGGCTGCCACTCGCAGCAGCCTTTTACTGCACGGCCTTTGCAGGAAAGAAAATACATGGAGGCAGGGAGGTAATCATGTTACCCCCTCCTTTTTCCCTTTTTCTGTTTCCTTGTGTGAGACCGTCATTGGGTCAGGATGGAAATGCATTTGCGGTGCCTCCTTGCTGCCGAAGCGAACTCCAGCAACTTCCCTGGGAGACGCACGGTGGACAAAGTCCACAAATGCTTCTTTGTTGGCCGTGGCCGTGCGGTTTGGCCCCCAGAGTTATCTCAGATGCACAAATAAATCTGGCGGCCCCCAGCTGTCTCCGGCTCAGCCTTGCCCCCGTCCCAGTTCGCCTCCCTCCTCGCAGTTTCCCCTTGGCCTTCGGCGGCACCGGCCCAGTCTTCTCATCAATATGCCCTGTTAACTGCTGCCAAACCTCCAGCCGTTCCGTGCATATGTTTGCTTAATCATTTCTCTTTGTTCTGGAAGCCTGTGTTTAGTTTCTGAACATCCCCTGCCCCTGCCCCCAGTCCGGCCATCGCCGTTGCTGCCTGCGGCACACGACTGTCTACTTGCTGCCTGTTTAATGAACATCCTAGATTGCCTGCCGCAGCGGGAGCCTCCGCAGTCTGCTCCCAACTCGCTAAATCAACTCCCTTCCACAGACATTCGTGAGCCCCTCCCGGAGAGCCCACAGCCTTGCCCAGGTGAAGGGCTGCGGGACCCTCCCAGCATGGACAAAGCTTCCTTCTTAGGCCTGTCTTCCAGCGCAACACAAGAGAAGGACGCTTTCTTCTTGGAGCCGGACTGTGTCTCGGCCCGTCGGTCTCAATGGGTCATTCATGGTGTCCAAGAGAAATACCTCCAGAGCTGTATTTCATGGGCAATGGAAGGGGGCCTGGCCTGCGGGCGCGGGCGGCCTCCTCGCTGGGAGTGCCCTGTGCCCGGGGCCCAGCTGGCCCCTGCCCAGTGAGCCAGCTCATCTTAGCAAGAAAAGGGGTCTCCGGGCACCTCCTCCCCAGGCCGGCACGCACCGTGCACAGCTCTGCGAGCCAGGGCACGTGGAGACGCTGTGTGGTTTTTCTCTGCTCTGAAGGATTTTTCTTCTCTCACCATTCGTGAGGTCCCTCCCCATCCCCTGAGCCCCGAGGGGAGGACAAAGAGCTAGCTGCTCAGGGTGCGGACTTTCTGTATGGCCCTTCCTCCTTGGCATGGGGGTGCTGGGGGTCCCCGGAAACTGTGAGGGGAACCTGCGTTTATGCAAAACATCAGCTCTCCCTCATCTGTGCCCTTGTCTCGTCCCATCCCCAGAAAGTATTTCAAAGAGGTGCACGCAGCTGCCCCGGCCGTGGGTGAACCTGGGTTTTCCTTTGTTTAATAAACCCCACCAGGCACTCTGCCGCGCGGTGTCTGTTCAGCAGCTCCCGGGAGCGCAGCGGAGAAAGCGTCTGCACGCGGAGCTAACGTATGTGGAGTGTGGCCGGGAGGCAGTTCGCCGAGTGAGGGTTTCTTCCCCCTTTCCTTTGCGGAAAACAAGTTGCCGTTGCCTCGTGTGGTGGGGGAGCAGTGCACTTTTCTACCTGTCCCCCGGAGGGAAGTTTGTATTCTTTTAAATGAAACCATTTTAAAAGCAGAACTCAAGCCTAAAATGATCCAAGGTTCTCCCAAGTTCTCAGAAGGTGTAGATTTATTTACTATAGTTAAAACATAATTAGTTCTCAGGGGACAGTGTATCTTTTAAACGGCTTTATTGCCACCATATTGGTTTTCTGAATAATCAGAAACTTCTGTGATGATTATGTTCTGGGGTTCGAACAGGAACGCACTGTAAGTGGAAACAAATGTCAGGAATTGTTAGGTGTCACTCGAAGGAGGGACAGCACATCAGAAAGACCTTGACGGGACATTCTGGAGAAACAGAGCCCAGCGCCGTCTTAGATAAACAGGGGAGGTGCACACGCGGCAGGTGCACGCGCCTGCCCTGCTGCAGCCGCCTGGGCTGGGCGTGGGGGCGGGCCCCTGGAGAGGCGGGAGGTGGCCTTCCTCACCCACAGCCTCACAAAGGAGTGTAAACAATGCCCCCCACCTGCTCCGCGCTGAAGGACCTCCCACCCGAGTCCCTGTTCTGGCTGACCAGTCTTTCCCACCGTTTGCAGGTTGATGTTTGAGACGCCACAGGAAATGGGTTTAATCGCCATCGCAGTCCGCCAAACACAGGGCAAAGGTCAGTCATCTTTTGTTATTGTTTGGGTTGCGTCTGTTTTCTAAAACCTGACTTTCGTGGCCCAAGAGCCAGTTGATGGAGTGTGCCAATCCTCGCGCCACTCCAGGTAGAAGCCATTTGTTTTCATGCCCCACCAGCCCCACCCACCCCACAGGCTGAATGGGGGAAGAGGGATGGAATTGATCGCAGATCGAGCCTTTACAGAATCAAAACATTCTCTGAAACTGAGATGTCGCTTAATCCCCTGACATCTGCTTGTGGTGGTTTTCACACTTGGTTACCTACATCTTGTAAATTTTTCTTTCTGACACAGTATAGGCTTTGCAGTTGGTGACTCATAACTTTGTTATAGAGACACTTATTGTCCCCCGGGTTCCCTGTGAGGGGCTGTCTGTGTCACTCCTGAGGGTCACACAGCGAGGCCTCTCCTGTGCCAGTCCCCACCCCAGCTGGCACTGCGGTCTGCGTGCAGTGGGTCTCGAGCGGCCTCCATCCACACGGTGCCCCAGAGAAGCGGAGGGCTGCTCAGAGCTTCCGCCGCCTGCTGGCCCTCAGGGGCAAGAGCCCACATCCTCCCAGAAGTCACTGTGCTGAGAGCAGATTCTGGGGTCGGTGGTCGTGCAGGAGGCATGTGGCCCCTGGCCCTCCCTGCCCCCAGCTGGCGCCGGGCTGACCCCACATGTGCTTTAACTGACCGGCTCTTCTGCTTCGCTCAGAAGGAGCAAAGGAGTGAGGAATCCAGTTCTCTGCTTCTTTCTCTTAAACATTCCTTTTGAACATAAAGAGAAAAAAAAATCAGTTTTGCCAAAAGCTATGGGACTCAATATGGTGGTTAAAAAAGAAAAACTTTGATTAGCTGTATCTCCTGTTTTGATTACTTATTGTCCTGACTTCTGTTTTAAGAGAAATAACTCAGAGAGTTAGTGTCAGGGATCACCATTTACGTTCCGCTTCCTTTCTTTTAAATAACCGTGAGATGTGATTCATAAACCGCACCGTTCTCCCATTCAGAGTGCACAGTTGTGTGGGTTTTAACCCATTCACAGGGCTCTGAGGCCATCAGCACAGTAGAACCACTTCTGAAAGGGGCTTCCAGGAGCTCCCCTGGACCAGCGCCGATTCGGGCCGGCTTCCCCGTCTCTGTTCCGCCTGCGTTAAATCACCGTGTGGTGAGAACTCATTTGAGAGTGATGTCCTGACACGGTGAGACTACCAGCCACCCACACATGAAGGCGGTGCTCCCGGAGTCAGGGACTTGTTTAGCAGCAGAGCTTCAGGTTTTAAAAAGCCGCTCTGTTACTGAGTGAACCCGAGAACATCCGCACGGCTTCACCAGCCCCGGTTTATCCGGGGGGGATGTCTTCAGTCTGTGGCTCTGAGTCCTTGGGCCCCTTTCCTGGCACAGCGTGCATCTGAGTCCATTCGCATGGCACAGTGGCCAGCTTCCCGGTGGGCCTGTCTTCCAGGGCGAGGGAGGAACGCGTGGCTGAGCCCCGTGGGATGCGCTCTTTCCACGCTGCTGGTCCGCATCCCGCTGAGGTCCCTGCTGGGGCAGAGGATCCCGTTCGTCCAGCACCTGATGTCCCTGGCTGTGGTGGAGGCGGTCAGGTCCATCCCTGGGTACCAGGTACGTGCCCTTCCCTCCCATTGCATCCCGTGCTGCGTGCAGACGCTGGCTCGGTGTCTGCCGCAGGCTTCTGCGCACAGGCCGCGTGCCGAGCCCTGGCTGCTCTCCGCAAAGCTGGCAGCAGCGTCTGTTTTAACGGCACCGCCAGGGTGTGTTTGTCCCCGGGATTCCCGCTCTGCCCTCTGGTCAAACAGCCAGGTGAGGGCGAGAATTTTTTTTTTTTTTAATCAAAACACATTGGACTGGATGGGCTATTTCTCTGTGTTTTCTGGTGAAAAGGTTTATTTTGTAGACCCCCAAATGTTTCTCGTTTCCTGCCCTCACGACCACAGCCTGTACTCAGCAGGGCCGTGCTTGGTCTGCGGTGGTTCGAGGTCGGCGTGCAGGTTCGCTCGGGGCTCTCCGCCCCCAGCCGCAGGGACAGACTTGCCTGCTTCGTCAGGACTGCCGGGCCTTTAGGGTCCGTCATTGAGACGAGGAAGAGGGGGCAGTCAACACCGTGACTGGAAACCTTTTCTCTGGTGCCCGGCCTCCGCCTCCCAGATCCCCTTTTCTGTTTTTCCGGGAGGATTTCATATGGCAGTGAAGGGGGTGGGGAGTGTTCCCTGCCTTCTTCCCACCTGTAGCTCTTCCTTATGTCAAGCTAGAGACATGCATCGTGCTGATTCTGAGGCAAGCACCTGAGCTCAGGACTCAGAGGAGGCCTCTTGTCCGAGCGTGACACAGGAGCAGAGCCCTCCTCGGGCCCTCAAGTCCCCTGCACAGCAGCCATGCCCGCACAGCCACTGTGCAGGGGGTGTGGTCTGGGTCAGGCCCCCAGCATGCACACAGAAACAGGACATTTGTCACCAGGCATCCTTGCGTCTGACGGGCTTCGGCACCCCAGACTGTCGCACGCCTGTGTGGGCCCCACCTGCAGCCCCTGAACGGGCGTGGTGTCTGGAAGGAAGCAGTTGAAGAGATGAGGTTCTGTCGTGGGGAGAAAAGATGTTTTAACCCTGGCGACAGGTTAATTACTCTTAGGAAATGAAGTGAAATGCTGAGCCTAGATCGCTTTAGCTTTTTCATGGCTTTGAGTCTGACCTTGTGGCCTCACCGGCGAACTTGGCGCTCATTCATCACCTGCTGAGTGAGAAGGCGGTGCCAGGCGCTGGGGGCCCCAGGATGGGCACTGGGCAGCTTGCCCTCAGCAGCTCACGGTTGGGGAGGGGTTCCCCGTTGTTCTGAAGGCACTGCCACCCAGGTCCACCTCCTGTTTGCACAGTCGTCCGGCCCCCCGGATGATGGGCCTTCTGTTTGGGTTTGCATTTGCTTTTGGCAAGACCCATTACTCACTGCACAGTACAGCCGCAGGGTGATTCGAATTCCCCGGAGTCATTAGTTTGCCTTTCCCGTGTCCTTCACCGCGGCCCCAGTTTGCCCCTAGCCGGAAGTCACTGTCAGCACGCACATCGTGCCCAGTCTCCCCGCGCAGGAGGCGGCGTCACTGTGATGCTCGCCATCCCTTCCAGAGCCCTCGTGCTGCTGCCCTTCGGCCCTGCCCCTGGCCCCACGCGTGCTCTCACTCTGGGGGTGCCCATCGCCTGCTCTGCGCTGGCCCCCCCGTGACACCTGTGGCACTTCCAGTGTCTGAGCCTCCTGTACAGCGTCTCCGCGGATGGCTCCGCAGCAGAGTTATTCGGGCTCCTGGTCTGCCTCCCACAAAGCCACCAGCCCTCTGAACGCACCATCAGACCTGGCTGTCTGCTTTACACGCCAGGCCCGCCACAGCCATTTGAATGGATGGTCCAGACCTCAGACAATGAGCATGCGCGGCCCTCCTCTCCATCCTGGAGCGGATGTCACTGCTTACCTGTGTGAGCGCCCAACACTTCATAAGCCGCACCCTTAACTAAGCCAGTCTGAACGTGGGGGGTCACACGGGCACCCGGGAGCAGGGCCGGTGCTGAAGCGGGTGCCACCCCCAGAGGGCAGGGCTGCTCTGCGCCTCCGAGGGGGCCGTGGTCTGCCCAGCGGTCGCGGGAGGCAAGGGAGGGAGAGAAGGGAATTGCCAGAGTGGCCAAGACCAGCGTCCACATGGCACATCTTCTAGACTAGCACTTCTCCATCGTCACCGTGGACGTTGGGGCCCCCACATGTTGGTCACTGTTGGATGTGCGCCGCTGGGTGTGGCGCAGCGTGTCTGGCCCCTGCACAGGACGGAAGGACTCCCTCAGGCTCTGACAGTCGGAAGTGCCTCCCCACAGCGGCCAGCATGCCCTGGGGCAGAATGCCCCTCATCCCCTCCACGGAGAACCCGCTTCTAGACAGAAAACCAGCAAGCTCCTTCTCCGTTATGGGGGGTGGTGAGCACCCCACGTTTTATCCACACTTTGGTTCCTTTATGCTCCTGCCTTTCTTCTCTCAGTGTAGAATGTGCCACCAGGGCAGGTGAGCCTGGACAGAAACAGAGCAGAGCCGTATTCCGAAGGCCTGGTGGGGGGAGAGACGGGGTTTGAGGCAGTGGGCTCCGCAGGGTGGCTGGCAGGGTGGCCAGGGAGTCGGAAAGTAAAAGACAGAGTTTTCATTTTCACCAGTAACTTTATTGATTTGGGTATTTTGAGTACGTCAGCTGTCTCCCACGTGGTATAATGTCGATTGGTCTCAACTGATGTCTCGATTGGATCACTATCACGTTCATTCACCTGGTCTACCCAACCGTGGAGCATCGTCCATCGAGAACTCTCCAGCATAAAACTTCACAAACCACTTTTGACACATTTGATAGGCATTGTACAAGTCTTTTTATTTTTGCATTTCAGTTGCATTTTTATATTTCTTGAAATGACAGAGCATCGTATGCTGAAAATGCGTATTTTTTCCATCTTCAGTATTAAAATGGCTGCACAAAAATTCACCAATTTTGATAAGTTTTCTTAAGTGCACGCTGGTATGATAGCTGTCACAATACAGTCTAACAGAGTTATCTCAAATGAAGTCAAAGACAGCTAAGTGCTGCTAGAGCCATCGTGCAGAAAAAACAAGCAGACTTTTTGCCCCCCCCCCCCAGTAGTGTCGAGCACCCAGGCTCGGTGTCGGAAGCCCTGGGTTTGAAGCCCAGCCCTGCCGCATCCTAGTGACGTGACCTCAGGAAGCCCTGCAGTCCCTTTGTGCCTCAGTTTCCTCCTCTGTTCAGCAGGGGGACACTGCAGCCAGCCTAGGGGGTTGGCAGAGGGCACCCATGACTGGTGCTGCGAGGGGGCTCGGTGCTGGGTCTGCCCCAGGGCACGGGGAGGCTGTCAGCTACTCTCGGGTCACTGAGCCCAGGGCACAGGACACCCTTCAGGACCGAGCCGACGGCTGGCGTTCTTCAGGGCCTTCTCTGGTGCTCGGGGAAGCAAGCTCCTCCTCGGAGCCCTCGTGGCGTTCCACCCGCCTTCTATGACCCTGGTCAGTTGAGGGCCAGCACGGGCCGGTTGAGCTCCAGAATATTATTTTCTCCCTGCCTCTGGCCCTGCCCCTGATAGCTGCCCCATGGGGTGGGTTCCCCTGAGATAACGCACTTAGTCTGGCAGACGGGTGTCTTCAGAAAGTGTTTCTGACGACGACAAATGGCGATGGGGGTGGGGAGCATGATGGGATCGGTGCCAGAGACCCTTTAGGTCGCTCCCCTTCCAGCCCCCAGGGTGCCGTGACACCGGTCATCCCAGGGAAGTGGTTCTCCTTCCAAAAGAGGAGAGAGGGTGAGCCCCTGCGTTCCACAGCGTTCCGTTCACCCTCCTTTGGGCTGGATGGCCTCGGCTGGCCCCTTTGGGTCCTGTGACTCCTGATGGACTAACGTGCCGGTTCTCCTCCAGGATATCAACTTACGGGTGAAGTGGCCCAATGACATTTATTACAGTGACCTCATGAAGCTTGGTGGAGTTCTGGTCAACTCAACGCTTATGGGAGAAACATTTTATATACTCATTGGTAAGTTTCTAAAGCCTTTTCCCCGGCACTTTTAGGCCAAAAAAAGAAACACATTTATGCATGGCTGTGTTGGGGGAGTGCGTGATCCTACCAGTCACTTTTGCTCCAGGTCTTGCCGCTGCAGAAGACAGGCGGCTGGGTTGGGGGTGCGTCCGGGGGCGAGCACGCCTGTCTGCAGCCATGACAACGGAACGGGCATCGCATCCAACGCCTTTTCTTACACCTTTCCACACTCCTGTTTCTGTTGAATCAGAAAATAAACCACAGTGAGATATCGCCTCACACCTCTCAGAAGGGCTACTATCGAAAAGACAAGAAACAACCAGGGCTGGCGAGGACGTGGAGAAAAGGGAGCCCTCGTGCGCTGCTGGTGGGAGTGCAGGCGGGTGCAGCCGCCGTGGAAGATGCCTCAAAACATTAAACGTGGAATTACCATGTGACCCCGCACTTCCACTGCTGGGTATTCATCCACAGAAAATGAAAGCTCTAACTTGCAGAAAGCACAGGCGGCCCTGTGTTCATTGCGGCGTTATTCACAGTAGGTCACCTGGGCGAGAGGGAGAGGCTGCTGGTTGGATGACGGGAAACCCGTGCCTGTGGGTCGCAGTGCCGGCCGAAGGCCACCAGGCTCACGCCTCCAGCTCTGCCACCCACGGGCGGCGCTGGCCTGGCCACGTGGCTTTTCACCCGCAAAGCTCTGTCTCGCGTTGTTACACGAACAAACAGTTGGGTCGGATGCAGAGATTCTTACTCACTTTTCTATGGATGCAGAGATCCTTAGGTAGGGTCCGCGGTGCCGGAGGAGGCCCAGGGGGAGCCAGCGAGTGCGGTCAGTGCGGGGGACACGCAGCGTTTTCTGGGGGGAGAATCTGTAGCTTCTAGTAAATCTTGAAGGCCATGGGCAGGGCGGAGGGGGTGTCTGTGACCAGGAAAGATCCAGAATCCCCAGGAGGGCCGCTGTCTGCTCCTTGGGAGGACCCAGCCTACGCGGACAGTAGTCACTGTCGCCCTTGTCCCAGCACGCTGACCCAGCAAGGGACTGCCGAAGGCGGTGCCTGCGAGGGAGTGTTTTCAGCGCTGTGTGCGCTTCTCTCCCCGCCTCACGCTCCCTCGGCATCGCAGGTGAGCGTGGTCCCAGTGAAGGAGCCCACAGCCCCCCGCGGGTTCCGCCCTGTTGCTGGGGTGGTTTGTTTTCTCCAGGTGTAACCTACATTGCTTTATATATATCTATATCTACCTATCTATCTATCTATCTATATATATATATATATATATATATATATATATATATATATATATATCTTCAGAGGGGAAGGGAAGGAGAAAGGGAGAGAAACATCAATGTGTGGTTGCCTCTCGTGCGTCCCCTGCTGGGAACTGGCCTGCAACCCAGGCCTGTGTCCTGACTGGGAATCGAACCGCGATCCTTTGGTTTGCAGGCCCGCACTCAATCCACTGAGCTACACCAGCCAGGGCTGCTTCATATTTTCATAGGCAGTATATTTCTAAAAAACAACATGCTGAGGCCAGTCAGGGCTTCCCGCCGCACTGAAAACAGATCAGAACACTTAGCAGAGAAGACTCCGTTACTGCAAACAGCACTGCTCTGAGTGAGGAGAGTTTGGGGGATTTTTTTCTCAGAGGCCCCGAAGACAAGGTTGTCTTGCCGCCCAGTTCACGTGGTGTTTCACTGCTGATCGAAGGCCCCTTTGAGGCTGAGTCGGGGCCCTGCTGAAAACGCGGGTCGGCTTTTCTGAAGACTGACCGCCCGAGAGGGCGGTGTTGAGCAACCGCGGAGACAAGCCTATTCAGCCCCCGCTGCTGGTAACGCACTTTCGAGAAGCCTCCATTGGGGAGCCTGTGGAGAGCCAGTGAACGTGGGTCGGCCCCTCGCCAGCAGCGTCAGCCCGGCACCCACGACCACCAAGGACAGGGTGTTGGAAGACGTGTTCTAGCCACATAACCAGCGAGCGAGACCTCTGAAGCCAGAGTTTACTCCTCAAGACCTGACTAAAACTCTCTATTTTCAAGCGTGTGTCCTGCTCTCCAAGCAGGAAGGAGACGGGGCTGCAGGTGCCGAGCCGCAGTCCTGGGCTGGACCGCGTGAGGCCCGGTGTCCGCAGCAGGAGGCTCTGTCCCGCTCCTGGCTTCTGCTTTGCTGAGGCAGAAGCGGCTCCTTTTACCCAGCCCATGGGCAGTAAGGTCGGGCGGTCCTGGCTTGATGAGGGTGATAAAGGAGGCTTAAAAGGAAGGTGGGCTCGAATATGTATGTCATTCTCTTTTGGTTTTTTATTAATTTTTTATTGTTCAGTTACAGTTGTCACCCTTCCCCCATTACTCTCCCCTGCCCTGCCACCCCCTCCCCCACCTTCAGTCCTCCCCCCCCCCCGCCCCGTTGTCCTTGTTCAAGGGTCCTTTATAATTTTTTCTGGACTTGACCCACCCCCTCCCCTCAAGTCACCGTGTTTGTTCCTTTTTTCCATCTCTCTGGTTCTGTTTTGCTCGCTTGTTCATTTTGAACGTGCTTCCCTAAGAGGGCAGGGACGGCCGCGCATGACGTGAGGATGGGGGGCAGGACGTGGGTGGTGAAAGCTGTGCCTTTCCCCAGGTGGTGGCAGGAACGCTCGCTGTCCCCGCGGTCGCGCTGCTCCTGCGCCCAGTCTTTGTTTGTTTGTTTGTTTTGGACCAGGCTGTGGGGTCAACGTGACGAACAGCAACCCCACCATCTGCATCAACGACCTCATCACAGCGCACAACAGGGAGCAAGGGGCGGGGCTGGAGCCCTTGAGGCCCGACTGTCTCATCGCCAGGGCTGTGACCACGCTGGAGCAGCTGATCGGCAGGTTTCAGGACGGAGGGCCCCATGCCATTCTGCCGCTTTACTACAAATACTGGGTGCACAGGTCAGTGCTGGCTGGGCTGCAGGCCGTTAGAGCCCCTCAGGCAGTCCGTAGTCTGGTGTCCTGTGGTGGGAAACTCAGCACCCGTCTCGGTAACAGTCTCCCACCTTTCTGATGGAGAGACCTGGGGACGCCACCTTGAGCAAGTCGGCTCCACCCACAGCTTCCAGGACCAGCTGGTCTCTCCTGCATCCTAGTGGGATGCACCAGGGAAGACACCGCTTCCTGCCAGCACCTTTAAGGGACTCTCCTTGTGAGGACTCAGACAAACTAAATTGTAGAATATTCTAGATAACAATGGTTTTCCAAGTGGGATTCCCCAGGTGGCAGCAGCAGCCTCACCTGGGAACTTGTTGGGAGTACAGATGCCTGAGTCCCACCCCGGACCTCCTGGATCAGAGACCCTGAGGCCGGGGCACTAATGGATGCTCTGGGGGCGCTCCCGTAACCTGGCGTCTGAGAAGCACCGGTGTGTGCACCAGCAGCCCGCTCCCCTTCAAAAACACCTGTGTCTTAAACGAGAAGATGGGAGCTTTGTGAGATGAAAGAGGCACGGCAGTGAAGTACAATATGTGGTTCATACTTAGATCCTGGGTGGGAGGAGGCAGCCACAGAGAACATCAGTGGGCTGGCGGGGAGTCTGCACTGTGTGTCGGGGGTGTTAGTGCATCAGGGTTGGGCTTTTACGGTGACAGTGGTGTTAGGGTTTTGCAGGAGATTGTTCTTACTCTTAGGAGATGCAGGATAAAGGACTTAAGCATAAATGTCATGATGGCTGCACCTTATAAAGTGTGTATGCGTGTGATCTGTTGGTGTGACTTTAAAGGGAGACTAAGGTTCATTGTACTATTTTTTCAGCTTTTCTATGAGTTTGAAATTCTTCAAAATAAAAATGTTGGGGGAGGGAAGTTCTATACTTTTAAACTGTTAAAGACGTAACTCAATAGGCACAATATTCAAAAGGAGAAGGAGTTTAACTTGTGGCTGATGCTACCCATCTTTGTTTCGTAAGATGAGACTTTTCAGCTCAGCTTCCTTTCCCCCAGTCTCAGCCAAATTCCTCGAGGGCTGCAGGATTTCTTGAAAGTGCAAGGGGGAGGAAGTGGTGCTGATGGCCAGCCTGATGACCGGTTTGTGAGAGAAGCAGTTCCTCTCCCTGTTGGCCTGGCCATCACCCTGGTTACGTCCTAGGCAGCTCCTTGGGACGTGGGCCTCAGAGCTCGGCCCCTGACCTCACCCGGCACCTGCCCGAGGCAGCCCTGTCCCCTCCAGGCCTGGGTAATGACGTAGTTGTCCCAACCGGCTGCATGACATTCCCAGTGACCTCTCCCTGTGCTTCATTCCCAGTGCCCAGCAAGTCCGCCTGGGAAGCGCCGAGGGGCCGAAGGCGTGGATCATGGGCCTGGACGATTCCGGGTTCCTGCAGGTTCACCAGGAGGACGGCCGGGTGGTGACTGTGCATCCGGACGGCAACTCCTTCGACATGCTCAGAAACCTCATCATCCCCAAATCGCCGTAGTGCCCGCGCCAGAAGACAGCCTGGGGCCCGGTGCTCAGCGCGGGCCTGGCGCTGGGGCGGCGGGGCGGGGCAGTGGCTGTGATGACTCAGGACTGGCCGCGGGGCACGTCGCCGCAGCAAGCATTCCAATCTGGCTCCTGCCCAGCCTCACCTGCGATCTAGAAAACTAATTTAGAGGGGTAGGCGAATTTTCTCTCCCTCCAGTTGACCTGCCAGTTTTTCACTTTCATGCTGTCGGGTGTCACTGCACTTGGTGTTGGAAGATGATCTGGGTGGGGGGTTGACAAGTGGGAAAGATTTCGCTCAGGGGGAGCCCTGCAGTAGGTGTGACATTTTTCTCCCCTCTTGCGCCTGGAAGTGTGTTTATTGCTCCCCAACCCCAAACTTCTTTTTACATGGAAGCCGCAACGGGATAATTCAGAAATTTCCCAGTAGTGGAGACCTCTGCCCCTAGACTATTAAAAAGCAAATCAAAGAAAGCTCCGGGCCGGGGGTGGGGCGGGAGAGGTGTGGCAGCTGTTTATAAGCACCCGGGGAGCGGTTTCCTGCAGGAACAGACGTCGGAGCTCAGTCCCCTTTCATTTCTGCGTTAATGAAGAAAAGGGAAGGTCAGCTGCTGAGAGCTCCTCTTGGCCCGGCGGTTCGTGTCCCAATGACAATGGCTGCCGGCCACAGAGATGCGTCCAGCGGGGACAGTCGCAGTGACCTTGCTGAGGAACTCGGTTAATCACTTCGACATTCATTTACGAGCTCTCCTTTCGTAAATTGAATTTTACTGCATACTCTAAAGTGATGGGATCAAGTTCAAGACCCTTAGTGGGCTGAGGGGGCCTTGCTCGGAGGTGGTGGGGCTGGATGATTGGGCTCTGGCAGCTGGAGGCGAGGGCGTGCTCGCTCACCGCACGCCGGGAGGATTGGGAGCTTTTCAGCGGGTGCAGGCGCGCTGGGAGATGTGGGGGGTGCCGGGGAGGCTGGCGTACCCAGGAGACAGGAGCGCCTGGCGTCACGCTTATGGGTCGTCATGCTGTGTGCCCCCTGCTTCTGACAGCGACGAGGAAGAAAGTGCTGTTGATGTGGGATACCATAATTTCAGAGGCAGGGAGTGTGTGTGTGTGTGAGAGAGAGAGAGAGCAGTCTTTAAAAGATCTTAAAAATCTGATGTCCTAAAAGTCTCCATTGAAGAACAAAAGAAAGGAAGCCTTTTGATGCGCACTGGCTGCTTCCAGATGTACGCCGTGCAGTTTCCATGTAACCCTCTCTCCATTGGACTGGGGCAATGACACACACTGCTTTTCAGCCTTAAAAGGCCAATTTTGCCCACTTTTCTCTCTTCCTGCCAGCCCCAACTGAAACTGGTGGGCAGGAAACTTGATGGAGCTCTCAGCTTCGAACAGAACCTCCTTACTGTGCACGCAGCGCCATCTTTGCCCAGCTCTTAGCCGCTCAAGCTAATCCCGGAGACCTGTGGTTTCCAGAACAAAATCAGCCCGCCTTCAGCTGGGCACAGGCAGCCCCACAGCAAGGGGGAAGACAGGGACGCTTAGTTGAGTATACCAACCCAATTTGTGTTTTTTGGAAACTCAACTTTTTAAAAGGAACTTCAACAGTAATTTTTGTAACTAAGGCTTCCATTAGAATTATTACCCCCTGTCCCCCCATCAAAAAGAAGATCACTCTCTCTTACTCACCCAAGTCTTCCCTTAGGAGTTAGCCCCACATTAAATAAAAGCCCACACCGCCCCAAAATTACAAAATAGACTCACCCTTGAGAGGGCATCTGCAAAACATCACCAGGAAGAAAGATCTCGGGCACACATTGCAAGACTTATTTTTCCAACGTGGCAATGCAAGGCGAGCCTTCCCTCAGCCACCACTGTTATTCCTCTGTGCATTTCTTCGGGGGGTTATTTAATGAAAAACACGCTATGTTTTGCTTTAAGCTGAAGCCCCATTCTAGACAGCTCTGCTTTGGAGAAAGTGTTATCATCCCATTTCCTTTCTGCAAATGAAAACGAATGAAGTGTGGCCCTGTCAGAGCGGATAGAGCCGTTGGGGTGGGCGCCCTGCCTCCGCGCTGGCGAGGCCGCCCTGGCGACGGCGTCCAGGTGTCTTCAGGGAGCCGCAGCGGGCTGGAAGCAGATGCTGCGTTTCACGTGCACCCGGCTTGGCCTTGGGTGAACCAAAGACTTTTGAAATCCTGCTCCGTGTCGAGCAGTTAGCGAGGGCCTTCTACCTGGAGCCATCAGCGTTGGGGACCCCCGCCCCCCACGCACACGCACTCTGCAGTTTGGAGCGGTTTCACCCAAGTCTCATCTGCAGGGCCTTTTAAAGTCCCGGCAAAAACTGCATGGTCTTCATGATCTTTAAACCATGACCACTGGACTCAGGACTGGCGTGTGCTCTTAGAGCGCAGAACGGCCCCCCAGTCTGGAGGCTGGGCCTTGAGCACCTGACAGGTTGCGTCCGAGGCGGGAGGGCTCTCCCTGAAAGCAGGTCGCAGGGAGCTCCTGGGGAAGTGCCACTGAAACTGGACAGAGCCACAGCTGGGTGTCCTGTGGCCCCCACAGAGCAGGGAGTGGTAGAAAGTCTCAAAATCCGAGGGATTCCAGGAACTGGTCCTGGGCGGGTGCTGGCCACGGTCACAGGGCGTGGGCAGTGTGCAAAGGGTTTGTGTCATGTGAAACGGGTTTTCTGCTGCAGCACACGCACTGTGACTGGACGGGCGGGGGGGGCACGCTCCGCCCGCTGCGTACACCCCAGAGGCCGAGAACTGGGGGAGAGCAGCCTCATGCAGCGGATGCAGACTGCGAGAGGACGCATTGTGGTCTTCGGTTCCCTACGTCACCTGTTTGCTGCCACCTGGCAGAAGGCGGAGAACCTGTACTCCTGGGCAGTCACTATGCATATTTGAAATAAAAGTGGCAACCTGTGCATTTTTAACTTTTCAAAGGATTATGTCAGAAACGTAATTAAGCCAATGCCTATAAAAAGCAAGTCTACCAAAATAAACTTTAAGGCTTTCTATACAAAATGGGCTCATTGTTATTTTTTACCACGTTTCATTTTTAAAAATAGGCAGCTACTTTTGGTTACAGTATTTTTATTCATATTTAAACATTTTTACAAAATAAATAGTTTTACAAGGAATATGAATATTTCTAAGTATTAAGGAACTGGTGTTTTGTTCCTTTTAGTATTTTTCACAAATGTATTATGTGTCATACAAAAGAAGTTTTCTTATTCCAAAGAATGAAAGTTAGCGAAACCCAAAAGTAAAAAAAAAAAAAAAGCAAAAACATTTGAGGTGAGAAATAAATTTAATATAACAGCATAATGTATTTTTAAATTTAAAAATAAATTTAACAAATTAAGGAATGGATTTTATTCTTGAAGAACTTTTTTTCTTCCTCTTTTGTGAAGCTGCTTGATTTTTTTTTGTCTTGACAGTTTTAAGATTTTAACCTTACAGACTGTAGTTGAGTTGAGGAATAGCTTGAATAACACATTTTAGAGAGAGGCTGTGACTCCCTAACATTTTAAGCGACAGTGATTTTCCGGCATTTGCTTGAAAGCGTTTCCGTGCCGTCTTGTCCGTGGCAGCCCCCAGTCCGCCCTAACTGCCTCGCAGTTACAACCTTGATAGACTTGCTACAGGAGGCACTGACCACATGAACCCCCCTTACCCCTGGGGTCCAGGGGAGGAAGACACGGCCCCTCGGAGTTGAAAAGGAGGTGGGTCGGGGGTGCGTGTCGGGGCAGAAGATACCTGCTCTTTCGGCTCTCCTCAGAGCAGCCCCGCTTCACCCGCTGCTCACTTCTCTGCGAAGGTATGAGTGGAATGGCTTTTCTAGAAAGGCCTTCCACGAACATAAAGGCATTCCTTTCCCTGGGAGGCCCCGCCAGTCTTGAACTGGCTTATTTCTCACATCTACTGGAGCTGGCATTTTTGTGAGCATGTTGGAGCACGCTATAATTTTTTTCCTTTTTTTCCACGAGAGGCGTATTTATTAAAACACTTCCACTTGCCCTGCCAGACCTGCACGGAAGTCAGGATGTGCTATCCCCAGGTCAAACGTGCAGACTCTTCAAGATGGATGCTGCAATGTTAGGTTGCCATAGTAACTGCTGTTAACTTTGCACCATGCTGCTGGCCACCTCAAAGCCAACTTGCCTAAGAATCTTCACGTTCTAGGCTACAAAACTGTGTTGTTTAGACAGGAAGTCTTCTCGCACAGGTTTCACTCTTCCAAGTACATGCACACTCTTTGTTAAGACTGTTTATGTTACCATGTGTAAATCTAACAATCGTCGTTCTTCACAGGAACCTTTGATCTTAAACTGCTCCAAACGCCTTTTTTTGGTTTGTACTTATTAAAGGTGGCCCCCGATAGTTAATAACAAGGTAGACACAAAAACGTTTTGCTGTACTTTATTGAAAAATGTCAGCCGATATTACACCTGCACCTTTCGGGAATCGCGGTGCAATCATGAGACTCGTGAGCATAAACGTAATCCCTCAGGCTCATTTTATGTGCACCTCCCCCCCAAGGGTTGCTAATGAGGGGCAGCTACGTGCAGGTAGAGGTGAATGGTCCGTTCCTATGACCCAGCCTCCCGGCTGCACCAAAGGTGCTCCTAAACTTGCAAATTTCATCTCATACCATAGGCAGTGGACACCCTGCCAGGGAAGGAAGTGGGTGCTCACAGTGACGCTGGGTTGGCGGCAGATCGTCACGTTATGCAGACAGTCCATGAAGGGGCACTTGGATTGCAGAACAACAAGTTAAAGATGCATGAAAAACCTTTTCACTCAGAAAGGTGGCATTGCCTGAAAGTAAACCGTTTTTGAAAAATCAGCAAAGAGGACCGTCCACAGTGTGGAGGAAAGTGAAAGCTGGGGAATCAGAACCTTGATCCCCTTCAGAGTCAAGAGACGACCTTTAAATGGTCAAATCTTGGAGTAGAAAACATAAAAATAAAACGAAAATTCGTAAAACACTGCTGGTGCTTTGTAAAGGATTTCTGCCTCCCTGTTAGGACACATTCACATGGAGTTCTGCTGGAGACAATGTACACGTCACTTTCATGACACCCCTTGGGCACGCTTTCTTCCACGCAGCGCGGCCCACGGGAATCGTTCCACATTGCACACGCACTTCAACTGTGTCAGCACTGCTGGCAGCGACTGCGAGCCTGGGGGGCTGCAGGGCTGCGTGGGCCAGAGGGGTTCTGACTTGGACTCGGACTTGACAAGAGCAGCCAGTCGCATTGGGCACCTAAATCATCCACATGTTCCTCTCATAAAATATCTGGCTATACACACACACACACATATATATATACTTTTGGCATTTAATGCTTATTCAGTATTCTGAAGGTGCTATTCTTGGTTAGGAGGAAGGAAGAGCTTTTGAATGTACTGGAGAAGCATGCTTGCCCCGTTGGTCTCAGCTTGTTGATTTGTGTATTAAAGACTTAAATTAAAACAATTCTTAATGAGACTCACGCATGACTTTTAAAGACAGAAGATTTGTCTATTCATGGGACTTGGAATAATCACCTCCTGCCTGAACCTAAGACTTGGCAAGGGCCCTGAACACAGAGAGTGTTCCCCGCAGCCCCACCCTGCGTATCTGCCCACATCAGGGTACTTTCCTCCTTAAAAGCGGAGACCGTTTGCGGAGCCCAAACTCCTTCATTCCTCCATTGGGACCGGCGAGCCTCCGCGAGAAGGCAGGGGCCCCCCCGAGCCTGACATCAAGGTGAGGAAACCAAGTGCCCCCAAGCACGCGTAGTTCGAGGTCACACATGGGACGGCAGGGACGCCCAGCTCTGCTCTTTAGGAAGCCTGTTTCTTGGAGAACAAACCTCAGGCAGCCACCTCCCGGGCGGGTCTCAGTCCTCTACACCGGCCTTTATGGCATCTACGGTAAAAATCTAAAAGTCGGCTGCGGAGTGCTATTAAAATAGTCGTCTCTGTATAAATTAATTTAAATCGTGCCTATACAGCTCGCCCCTCTGAACTCGGCTGAACATCTTGAAACCGGAGCCCAGGAGGCCTGGCCTATGGCTTCTGGCTGCGGGCGGCCCCAGGACGCCGCGGTCCGGCCAGGCCGGGTCACCTGCCGTGGGTGATGATGACCGAGGCGCCCAGGTAGTGCGGCAGGGGCGCGCCCGGCGGCGAGGAGGCGGCGGGGCCGGGGCCGGGGGGCCGGGGCCGCAGCGCACCGGGCGCCGCCTCGGGGACGCCGGCGAGGGCTGGCGGGGCGGGCGCAGCGCCCCCCAGCGGCCCGCGCCGGGCCAGCACGCGGTGGTAGTTGAGCAGCACGAAGGGCAGCTGCGCTGGCGCGCCCGGGGGCTCGGGGACCGGCGGCGCGCAGCACTCGGGCGCCGCGCGGGCCAGCGCCAGCCGCGCCCCTTCCCGGGGGCCCTGGCGGGCAGCCTTGGCCGGGGCCAGCGCGGGCTCCTCGCGGTAGTGGCCGCAGCTCGGGAAGCTCGGCGGCGCGGTGTCCTCGCCGAACCTGCGCACGGCAGCCGAGGCGGGCGCTGCGGGGACAGGCGACACGTTAGGCATCCGCGAGGGCGAGGAAGGGGACATGCCTACAGCCAAAGCAACCTAGGGTGCCCAGGCGCTGACCCCAGCCTCCTTTTGACCACCCGCCACCTGCGCTCTGAGCCCCCAGAGAGGCCACTGTCCCTGCCCCTCGTGCGTCCCAGGCCCGTGTTGTCCAATCGCAAGATGCAACTTGAAATGTTCCAATAGCTGCATTAAGGAGTGAGCAGCAGGCGAAATGAATGTTAATAATATACTTAATACAACATTTCAGGGTGGGATCAATATTTTTAAAGTATTCCGTGATTCCGTCTGTGAACGCAGTGCGGACACAGCATGTCTCGCTGCACAGGCCACACGGCGCTGCTCAGTAGCCACACGTGGCTGCCAGCGGGGGAACTGGTCTGAGGCTTTGCGGGCCCTAGAGGGCGGTGCTCCCGCGCAGCCCGGATCTTTCCAGCCCATCCCGCAGTGGGGAGGTTGGAGGGGTACCACCCGGCTCCCTGCGGGGTTGTCATAATCAAAATAACTGCTTTCACTAAGGAGATGCCTGCCGACCCTTAGATCCCTGCGTTTCTTACCGGAAGACAAACTGTCCTTCTGTAACATCAGAACACTAGGAAATTGATCACAAATTGCCCCACATTAGCACCTTCGGTCCATGTTTTACCAAGTGGGCGATAAACGAAGTGGCTATTAACCTCTCACTTTCAAAATAGCAATTAAAAAAAAAAAAACACCAATGCTGTGTCGTTTCACTGGCCAGTTTCCACACACGAAGAAAACAAGGCCTCGACGGCCACACCACCCTGAACGACTGGGCAGGTCCGCGCGTGGAAGCTGAGAAGAAGAATTCTCTCAAGTCGCTCCCAAGTGGGTAACATTTTCAGCTGTCATCAAACCCTTCGCTTTGTCTTTCCCTCCTGAGAGGCCGGGGAACCCTTCCTCGGTTATTCAAGGGACCCAGTGCACGGGTGGGAGCTGGGGCTCCGACCCGAAGGTCAGCGGCTCTGGGGACAGGCCCAGGCCGAAAGGCAGGGCTGAGCTGCCCCGGCGGCTGGCACGTTCGTTTCTTAAATGGGCTACTTTTGAAAAACCTGTCCTGGCAGGCAATCTCCAAGCTTAGATTTCTCCCATGTCCTCCACAGCCTTGTACAGAGGGTCAGAGCACACAGCGGGACTTCCCAAAGCAGCCTGACAAGGGACAGACGCCCATCCACCTCCATAAGAGAAAGGCAGGGCAGGGGAGACCCCAGAGAGCGCTCTCTCTTTACGCGGGTGGTTCTTTGCTGGGGCGTGTGGCATTTACACGGCATTCAGCGGCCCCCACAGGAGGGCATCTGCCTGCCTTGGTCTACATGCTGCGCAGCAGCTGGGGCAGGGTGAGGCAGGATGCATCTCTTGCAGCCAGCCAGTCCTCGTTCCCACCTCTGTCCTCTGTCTGGAGTTGGCCCAGTGAGCAAACAGGAGTCTGCTGGGCCTGGGACAGCTGGTGGCACCACCACAGAGGACCTCTGCTTGTCTGCCACCAAGAGGAGCTGGCCGAGGGGCCATCCCTGTGTCCGCACTGTGGAACTCGCACGTACGTGCTGACCGGGCGCTGTGGTGTGCAGAGCTCTGGGGGGGGGGGGGGGGGGGGGGAGGCCTCTCCCGTGGCTTATGATCCCGTTTACAGATAAAGAAACTGAGTCCTGGGGGGAGAAGGCAGGGAGGGGCAGGGGTATGTTATCTGCCCTGGGTTGGTGAGTGGCATTTCTGTCCCTGAGCTCATGAATTTCCACCACTGTCTTCTGCAGACATGGGAATAAAACCAGCAGCTTCCTGTGTGTATTTCTGGGTGGAGCAGAGCGTGAGCTTGTAAAACAGGTGCAGCTGGGCCATTCTCGGGACAGGGAGGCCGGTTTTGAAAATCCCTTTGTCTCCCTTAAGGGAGCAAATGAAGCCAGGATTTTGTGGAGCGTGCTGACCGCTCGATGTCCTCTGCCCTTTGTCCTGTGACGCATGCCTACGGACACATGGACTCGGTCACCCAGCCTCAGCTACCCTTGTGAGGTGCTCGCACCGGCAGTGGGGAAATGCAGCACAGCCCCTACTAAGAAGCAGAGAGAGGAAAAGTCCACCCAGACCACCAGGATCCTGGGCCTCATTTGCAGCCCTGCCCCCACCCCGCATGCCAACGTGACCCACCTTCATAGTTCGGCGTGAGGCTGTGCCGAGCCGAGCTTGCCGGTGGCTCGGAGAGGTTTTTCGCAGGAGATGGGCTGCTAGGCACTAGGGGGTTGGCATAATGCCACTGGCACTCGCCGCCGGTTGGCAGCGTGCTCAGGAAGAAGCGTGCCACCTCGCACGGGGACCCTTGGGGCTGCCCGAATTTGGCCGGCAACATTGGCTTCTTGCTGCTGAAGACGTGCGAGTCCAGAGGGAAGTGTCCGTAATGGTAGGAGAAGGGCAGGCTGTAGGATGGGGCGTACAGCAGGTCGCCGCCTTCTGCGTGGAGCTGCTGCTCCGGGGGGGCCGCCGCGTCCGCCGGGGGGCTGGCTCTCCAGTTGCCGAGCTGGCCGCATTCCAGTTTGTCCATTGGGAACGGGCTGTAGTGCTGCGTGGCACAGGGGGCAAGTGAGGGACCCCTGCCTTTCGGCCGTATGAGGTCCGAGCCCACGGTGCCCAGCCCTATCCCAGGGCTGGGCACCCGCTGGCCGCCCTGCGAGGTCCCACTGGGGACCCCCACTGACCCGCCCCCAGCCCAAGCTGACAGCGCACCACGTATGCACAGGCACCTGCTGTTTCCAAGGGCCCGCAAACTCAGAAAGTAGGAGGGAAGGTTTTCATTTTTAAAAAATGCCGTGGGGAAGAAAATGAGGCCCCGGTGCTCAGACCATGCCTGTGGGGGCTCAGCAGACCCATGAGCCTTCCTGGGGAGACCTGACCGGGTCCCCCCTCCCCCGATGGCAGACCTGCAGGTTCGAGCCCGGAGGGACTTGGCTTCATTCCGCAGGGAAACCGCGCTGGCAGCGTGTCCCACCCCTGGGACAGACGTCCGCTCACCCCAGCCCTGGGACAGACGTCCGCTCGCCCCAGCCCTGCAGCGCGGGATGTGTGTTACCTGCGGGGGGTAAGGGTTTGTTCTCAGCTTTGTCTTCATCTTCATACTTTTGGGTTTCGCTAACTTCCTAGTTTCTTGTGAGGTAGACAAGGCGGTCCTCCAGGAGTCCTGGGACTTGGACGTGGACACCTGGTCCAGGGACAGCTGCAGCTCCTTGTACTCGATGTCCCTGAGAGTCAAGAGTGGGCAGGCCGTGTCCAGCGGGCTGCCGAGGCAGAGCGGCCCCTCCAGGCGCCTCCCCCGAGCGAGATCCTCCTCAAAGCCCCGGTGCATCATTTCAGCGAGGCCAGGTGTGGGCGGGGTTTGAGAAGAGGACAGGTCACCCTCATCATAAAAGCCACTGGGCAGCCCGAGTCCCCAAAGTGCTGAGCGGAGGCATTGTTATTCCGCAGAAACAGAGAGAGGTGGGTGTGGCGCTCCCCAATCCCACAGGGCCCCGAAGGCATCCTAGGGACCCCATGGGCCACCAGGAAAGGGGCCTGGGCCCACAGGCGAGGCAGAAACACTGCTTATCAGAGTGTCTCTGGCCCACCTGTTTCTCTACTAGCACCAGGGAGGCCTGAGTCGGGCCACCTGTGGGTCCAGGAGCCCATTTTGCCCTAAAGAGACACCTCAGGGCTGTCCTGTACTCGGGAGGGAGGCTGCCCTAAGTACAGGCGGGTGCCACACTTGTTTGCTCATAAAGTGTTTAGGAGGCTAACATGCTTTCTTCCCTGCAGGGTTGCTAAAATCACTCTACTTCCAACACAAACAAAAAACAAACAAGGAAAACAGCGGCCTGGCCTTCTGGGAAAGAAGGCAGAGCCGTGCACCGATGCCGCAGAACACCCGTGAGGGCCTGCTCAGAGCGGGCCGGGGGGGCTGACCGCAAGTCTCTCAAGGTCAGGGTGAGAGCCGGGCGCCGGGCGATGTAACGCTCCGTGGCATGGTGGGCGAAGAGCGACGTGTGGTCCCAGCTAGACCTGGGTCCTGTTGCTGCTAATGGTCTTACACGTATTTGCCACTGAACTTAACCTTCTGGGGTTTTAAAAGGACGAAATATCCACCATCATTTGCAGTAGGCTAAACAGGAAGACAGGCTGAAAATGGGGCTGTCCCCTCTCCCAAGTGGCAGGAGCAGCCGCAACGACCCAGCCACAGGTGGGCACGCGCAGCAGAGGTTTGCATGCCCGGCCTGGGACCTGCATCCCCTTTCCACCCTGTTCAGGACAGGGAGCACCCCCACCCTCCGTCTGTCCACCCTCCCCTCACCTGGGCCCTGACCCCTCCTAATCCACGCCCGCCAGGAGCAGGGAGCCCCTTTCCTGAACCCGCAGCCCTCCGAGTGCTGAAATAGCTTGGACCTTGCCCATCAACCAGAGCATTCAAATGAAAACGAAACGGGAGACAAATGAACAGTTCCAGAGGGAGGTGGGGGGGGGAGGGGGGAGCGAGAGAGAGAAAGAGAGATGGTGCTTGTCGGAGCGATCCGATGCGGGGCGGAGGGCGGGGGGCGGAGAGGGCAAGGAGAGAAACAATACGTCTGACTTACGTGAGCACATAATTGACACTCACGATGCAGTGGGGCCGGGAGGAGCGGCTGTTGTGCACCACGGTGGCGTAGCTCTGCACCCACACCCAGCCGCCCAGCTTGGACAGCAGCCGGTAGTACTTGGTGGTCACCTGGCCCTTCACCAGCACTGCAAGCACAAGGCGACACGGGTCCCGAGGGACAATTAGCAGGCCCTGCCTTGGGGGACGCTGCCCCACGGGTGGCCAACAGCCCTGGCTCTGAACCTGTCTGTATGCTTGTGTGTGCACGCGCACACACGTGCGCACAACTATTGCCCAGATTCCCAGGGACGGAGGAGCGCTCTCTCCCTCCATGCTAAGGACTCTCATTTAACAGTCGCTGCTTTCCTGGGAAAAACAGTCAGCCCCCAGACGACGATCGCGCCTGCCAGAGTGATGGAATCGGATTTGCTTTTAGGTCTCCAAAATGCCACAATTATGTGATAATCCCCAAACCCTTAACAGGTTGGGGGAGGGGCAGGGAGGGGGCGATGTAGCTATTTAAGCGAAATCGTGAGTTGAGGGCATCCAGCGAAGCACCGGTTGCTGCTCTTTGCTGGTCTCTGGAGCAGCGCGTGCTCGCCGGGAAGCTGCTCCCCCGGGGCCGCCGGTGCTTCCTTCCCAAGGCTCCAGTCCTCAGACCCACTGATTTCCCGCGCTGCTCACACGGAAAGACCTCGGCTTGGCTGCGGGGCTCCTGGCGCTGTGGACCCAGCTGCTGCCTACGCGCGGCTGCGCACTCCAGGCTGCCGGGAGCCTGGGGGTGTGTGTGCACAGCACCGAGCCGCCGCTCCGCAGGGCCTGCAGGCGAGCGGGTGGCAGAGGGCTGGGCAGAGGGGAAGGTGCCAGGAGCTTGGGGTGGGGGTTTACGGAAAGGAGAAAACCCAACTTAATCCTCTCCTGGGAGGGAGAGGCCAGCGCAGGTCTGAAAAGGCACCCCTAGAGGCCCCAGTCCCTTGTGGCCACAGGACATCCCTGCTCCGGAAGGCAGGGCTGGCCCCAGGGCTCTGGCTAGCAGCCACCCCAGCGGGGAAGCGGGGAGCTGGCCAAATTCTGTGACTGCGGTAGCTGGTGCCGAAGGAAACCCCCCAGAGACTCCAAACACAGAAGGTCAACCCTCCTTTGTGCCCCTAGGCTGAGCCCCCAGGCCCCTCCACCCAGGCCCTCTCTGAACGGTCCATGGCCTTCTATGACTTGCTTTTGACAGAGGTGGCTCTTTATCATCCACTTTAACACCTGCAGCAAGACATTCTGTGCCAACACGGCCGTCAAGGAGTTATCAGCCTTAATTTAGGAAGAGTCCAAACAGATCGATGAGAACACCGAGAAAAGCAACATGAGCGCAGGACACAAACAAGCAGCTCGCCGAAGAGTGCGTGTAAATGGCAAGCACATTTCAACTCATTGGCTTAACTCAATGCTGGACACCACCCCTCAGCTCGACAAGCACTTAAACGTCCAGGACAGGGACGTCCGTAGAGACTAGAAGCAGGTTAGCGGTTGCTGGGGCAGGGGGATGAGAGGGCCTGGGTGTGGCGGCCAATGGCCAAGCTTCCTCTTGGGATGAAGAAGGCGCCCTGCCCTGGCTGGTGGGGCTCCGTGGGTTGAGCACCGGCTTGCGAACCGAAAGGTCGCCGGTTGGATTCCCGGTCAGGGCGCAGGCCTGGGTTGCGGCCAGACCCCCAGCGGGGGGCGTGTGAGAGGCAACCGGTCAATGTTCTTCTCTCTCTTTCTCCCTCACTGCCCCCCTCTCTAAAATTAAATAGTAAAATCCTTTAAAAACGTTCTGGAATCAGACAAAGGTGAGAGGTGCACACCGCTGCCAATACACCAAAAATCTCCAACAGCCGCTAAAACGGTGAATTTGGTATTGTGTGAACTTTATCTCAAAAAAAAAAAAAAAAGGAAGAAAGAAAGAAACGACCGTGGCGACGCTGGCTGACCTGCAGGGAGGAGCACTGTCACGTGCTGGTGGAGGCGTGAGCTGGCGCGGTCCCCATGTCACCCCAACACGGGCCCCACGCGGCTGATGAGGGATGCACGGAGACCCGAGCCCAGGGAGACCCACGGTGCCCTGCTTACAGCTCAGGACACAGGGAGGGGAGACGTCGCTGCCCGACAGCCGGGAAGGGGGTCAGCGGGTCCCGGAGCACCCTGCAGCCGGTACGCGACGGGTAGTGAGGACGTGGGATATTCTGGGGCGGGTGTGTTGGGTGCTGCTACGTGGGACAAGGCTGGAAACTGCACCGCGTGACATGCCAGGCGCTCTGAGTCCCATTTCTCAGAGTGGTCGCTGTGGGTGGAGGGGCAGCGTCTTCCGGAAGGGTCTGTGCAGTTACATACGGGGTGGGCCAATTAGAGGAGACTTAACCAATTTGCTTATGGCCCCCAAGGAGATGGGACCTGGTCACGCTGAGGTCCCATCTGTGGATTCCCCGGGAGGTTGTGCTTTCGTTAAGAGAAACACTAATCCCTTCGACTTTGAAATCTGTCCCTGGCAGCCTTTGTAAAGCCCCTATAGCAACATGTTCAGTAACTTTTTAAAAAAAATATTGGTAACAAATAACATCATTTTATTTTTTAAAGAAAGCCCCAAGGAGGAGGACTGTACACTGTCCCTCATCTTGCGCCTTTTTCTTCCTGGTGTTTCCTACAACATTCCCAGAACCTATGGGTGGTCATCACAGGGCTGGACATAATGAAGCCAGTTTGTTCTGAATATTTTCCACCAGGACTCACACGGCAGCGGTTGCACAGATTCCACTTTCTCCGACGCTTCCCGACTCTGCCGTGATGAGGCTGAGATGCACAGGACAAACACAGACACTGAATTTTTTCCCGGGGCTTTTCTGTGACCCACGGAGACAGTCAGCACATCGGCCCAAGCTGAAATCCTAGACGCTGAGTCACAACACTCTTCGGTTCGCTCCCGCTGCCCACGCAGCCGGTCGCCCCGATGAGCTGCCCGCCATGTTCCCGGGCTAGCGCCGTCTCTAATAAGTTCCCACTTCTGGTAGTGGTGGCTGGGCAGGGAGGCGACGTCCCCACACCGTGAGCTCCTGAGGGCAGAGGCCCGGACTTGGCACCTCTCTGCTCCATCTCCAACGTCACGGTCAACGTTGGCTCTGAAATCAGGGTGGCCCTGCCTAGAGGAAAGCTGGTGGTCCCGGTTTTCCGAGGCTGCTTTTCGATGGTCATTCTAGTTCCGCACATACGCTCTCCAGAAAAGGAGGCGGCTGTGTCCTCCAGACCCTTCTTGGAGGTACAGCCCTGACGAGGAGCCAGCCACTGGGGGGAAAGTGATGTTGGCCTGAGGCATCATTTCTACTTCCAATTTGAACTTTAGGAGCTGAGGACACCAAAAATGCCCATCGTGGGTTCAGTAGTGTCCCTCCCAAAAGACACTTCTACATCCCACCCCCAGAACCCATGAATGTGACCATAGTTGGGCAAAGGGGCTTTAAAGGGGTGATTAGGTTAAGGGTCCAAGAAGGCAAGCAGAGGTCGGATGGAGCATGTGGCCATGAGCCAAGGGGGACCCGCAGCCCCCAGCAGTTAGAGGAGACGGTGAAAGATTCACCCCCACAGCCCCCAGAGGGGGCACGCCCTGCCGACACCTCAATTTTGGACCTTTGGCCTCCAGAACTGGGAGACAAATTTCTGTTGTCTTAAGCCACAAAGTTGATTTCATTTTGTCACAGCAGCTCCAGGAAACTGAACCACCTGCCACAGAAGAAGTGGGAAGGGATTCGGGCCCTGTGTTCCCCCTCGTTCTCAGCTGGTGGGCCCGAGGGGGTCTCAGGGAGCGTGCAGCCGGCCAGGCTGCAGACCAGTCCCGCGCTCCTTTGGGGAGTGGGCCTCAGGGTGCTGCAAGGCCCCCCCACAACCGCCCTGCTCTGCCGGCTGCCAGCTGCAGCGTGGTTGGTAAGAAGGCATGGAAAGCCCCAGGGAAGAGAGAAGCACCCTGGGAAGACCTTTCCACGGGGCTCCATCATGGGGCGTCTGCAAGGTAACACTGGCCATGGAGGGTGAGCTGAGCTGGGCCTCAAGTCCCCTTTGGCGTCGAGGTGGAGGGACAATCTACGGCCACACATGTCCACCCGGAAATCTGGTGACGTGTAGACCCCACTGTGCTTTCTGGGACTAGCTCCCGTTCGCTGCTCAGGGTTCCGATGATGCAGGGTCCCCGCCCCTCATCTGCAAGAGGAAGTCGCTGCCACCCGCAGACAGCTTGGAGGGAGGGGGTCTTCGGGGAAGTCAAACCACACCGTCCACCTCCAGTCACAGGCTGAGGTGGAGGCCAGCATCCCGGGACATCGAGCAAAACTCCTCACGGTGATGGGAAACTCCTTCTGCCAGGTTTATCTTCTAGTTCAAGGCCCCTGTCCCTGCGTGGTGGCAAATGGATGGCCCATCTGCCCTCTGTGTCCACAGACGGGCTTTGTCGGTGGCAGGGTGTCGGTGGGCCGTGTGGCCCCAGTGAGCCCCGAGCTCCATCCCCACGGCCACGCCTCGCCCATTCGTGTGCTCACGTGCCAGGCCGAGCCCTGGGAGCCCTTCAGTCTGCGACTCCTGCTTGTCATTCCCCCGGCCTCTCCCCACCGCCCTGTGGTTTGTCCTGACGGCTGCTGCTGGAGACCTGCAGCCCTCACATCCAGGCTCCGAAGCCCCGGTGACGTTGAAATGTCCTGACGTTGAGCCCAGTCTGTGTGCTCTCCGGGGTCAGAGTGGCCCACTCTGCCCGGGGCCAGCCCACAGGTGAAATTCTCCTCTGCTGTGGACAGTTGCTGGACAGACGTCATGGCACTTCCAAGCCCTCATGTCCATGGGCCGTCTGCCCAGCGTCCTTGGACACAAATCATTGAGTTGACCGTCTTGAGCTCCCCCAGCCCCGCAACTGTGCACCTGGCTACCCCGCCCACCCCCAGGACCTGCCAGTCAGCAGAGCACAGAGCCCCGCCGGCTCCCCCCAGGCAAGAAAGGGTCTCCCAAACACCTTCCCAAGACAGCAGAGTCCGTGGAGTTGGCTCCCTCAGGCCATGTGACTGCGTCCTTCCTGCCCTGGGGCCCACACTTAGCTGGGCTGCTGGGAGGACCTGTGTTCACTGCTCCTGACGGAGGGTTCTGGGGGAGCCCAGCACAGTCTGATCGGACAGCCCACCTGGGAACGCCCAGGCCCGCATGGCCCCACCCAGAGGCCCAGGTGCCAGCTCTGGCAGCCCGCGCTCCCCGGAGACTGCGCTGTCCAGCCCCGCTTCCCTCCAAGCACTAGGCAGGTGCCTCCCTGGGAAGGCTGGTGCGTAACATCACCATCTGGTGACTTAGAAACAGAAACAAAAAAAAAGCTGTCCCTGACGCCACGTCTCTGGGGTACAGAGGCCTTCCCATGCCGCTGTGAACTTCAAGGGGCAGGAAGAGGCCGCCCCGTCTGTGCAGCAATGGCCTGGCTAAAACAAGTCTTGCCCGCAATGCCTCAGGAGGAGGGGACAGTGACACCCTAGTGACAGTCACGCTCACTGGGTCCCTGGCCACGCAGAACAGTGGGTGGAGCAGCCCCTGGCCCTGCCACCCACCTGCAACACCAGCAACTTGTCCTCTAAGGGTTCACGGTCAACACGGAGCAAAGCGAGAACAAAGGACCAGCCACCTGGCACCTTGCGCAGATCTGGCTCCTCCGAGTCTCTGCAGCCCCTTAACAAGCCCCCCGGGGACTGGCCACGGGCATGGGGGGCTGCAGGCGAGGGGGAGGTGTCCTGCTCCCCACAGTGCCTTGCTGCCTCAGCTTGGATTCTAGAAGTCTCACTTCCTGAGGCATTCCAGTCCAATGGTCCCCACCCTTCCTCTGTCGGCGAATCGAGTACAGTGTGGTCACTTTCCACATGGATTCTCCCACCCTAGACACCTGCGGTCTGCCCTGAGCACTCCCAGCCAGATGGTAGGCAGTGGCCGGAGGCCGCCTGCTGCCTGGGCTCAGCTCCCAGCTCTGCCACCACCCTGCTGTGTGACTGTGGGCAAGTGGCTTAACGTCTCTGAACCTCAGCATCCTCGACAGTAGAAGGAGGATCTCGAACCCCAGCCTCTCCCTCCCTGGGTTGAGCAGTTACTCACTGGCTTCAACTGCTGCCTAACCGTGGCCAGGGCTCTGTGTTGGTGCTCCAACTCCATGCCGCGGCTGTTACTCCCAACTGGTGCCCAGGTGTCCCAGAGGCATTTAGGTTCCAAACCCACCATCTGGAGCCCAGCAGCTTCTGCCCCCTCCCCCACACCGGCCGGAGTTTCAATGGGTGTCTGAGAACTCAGCCGTGCTCACACCCGGGGCACGAGGACTCGGCCGAGGTTTGAGGTTCGTGCGTGCGCACAGCGGACAACTCCTGCACCACACTAGCAACGCTCCCCGGCTCTGTCCTCGGCGCCTCCCCCCTGGCTCGGGCTGCCCCACACCCACCCGTGGCGGGGGTACCGTACTCACAGAGGTGGTGTGCGTAGCGGAGGTGGAAGGCGTCGCAGCCGTGCACGTGGTGGTACAGGGTCTTCTCGATCAGGTCCTGCGGCTCGTACCCGGTCAGCTCCGTCACCCTGCGGGGGCACGGGGCTGTGTGAGCGGCCTGCTCTGCAGACGGCCTTTCACTTCCACGAAGACGGGTTTTGCCACCGAACCCAGGGCTAAAAAGGCAGGAAGGTTGATTTGGGGAACTAAGAATGATCTTTTTTACAAGAAGAAAGGCTGTGAGCTCCAGCCCCGGGCAGGATGCAGCCCCAGGCACGAGGGGCATGTTCTGAAACCACAGGCCAGAGGAGCCCTGGGGACGGCCCCGGGCCGCGCCCCTGCTCCAGGTGAAGCTTATC